>VNKC01002048.1:0-43198 GCA_008042775.1 Drosophila pectinifera
CCAACTCCTTTTTAGGGAACAAATATTCAAAAATTAAAAAAAATATTTTTTAGCAAAATACCGCTCTCTGGTACTATTATAATTATAAATTAATTATTAAAATTATTAAATAGATATTATAGATAGAAATTATTAAATAATTTATTAAATTATTTAATTAATTATAAACTATAAGCTATACTTACCAACTCATTTTTATTGAACAAATATTCAACTTTTCTGCTGTCAAAGGCTGTTAAGTAAAACTATTATTGAGACAGCAGGGTAGGTCTCCTTATTTCTGGAGAAGACTCTTTTGTTTCAGTGTACAGCTGTCAGATCGACTCCGAGAACTCCGAACCCCGAACTCCGAACTGCGAACTCCGAACTGGGAACTCCGAACCCCGAACCCCGGCTGGCCATAAATTAACACACATGAGCAACGGTGGTGGACCGACCCGACCAAGTGCTCCAACTGGTGGCAGTCCTGGCCGTCCTGGCAGTCCTGGAACATTTTCATTTCACTTTGTTTGTTTGATTTTTGGCTTTTTGCAGTTAGCTGACAGTTGGCCGGGTTCCGGGAGCTGGGAGCCGGGTTCCGGGACTTGGGAACCCACCGACCTGGCCAAATTAAAAATGTTTCGCTCCCCCTATTTGTCTTTCGTCTTTGATGTCCGAAGCGCGCAATGAATTCGCTCTCTCGCTGCTGTCAATACATTTTTATATTTATTTTTATTTTTATTTCGGTTTTTTGTTGTTTTTGTTTGTTGTTGTGTTTAACTTTGAGTGTGTGAGTGTGTGTGTGTGTGTGTGTGTGTGTTTTTCGATGCTTATTTGCTTTAATCATTTGCATTTTGTATACAGAAAACATTTGTTCGTCTCGCGCTTAATTGCTGAAACTAATAAAATATCCACAGCTAATAAATATAGCAAAAATGGGTAGTATTCAAGGGGAGGGGGTGGCTTTCCACACACTTTGCACGGGGGTTGGGGGGTTCTCCTTATATGAAATACGTTCGTTTATCAAAATATAATGCTTACGGGCTATGAAAAAAAAGTATGTATGTATATATAGCTATATCTATCTGTTCTATATGTTAAATATGCTGTATCTGGTGTATCTTTAGTTAGGCTACAACTAGGATAATTAGACCGTTATACACTTAGAAGTACACTTAGCGCAATTGAACTGACGAATTGAATATATTTCTCCTACAGCTTTTTTTTTCGTACATTTTTTGCTGATTTTTTATTCGCTTTCGCTGGCAGGGGCGCTGTGAGATGTGTGGGCGTTTCATAAGTTAAGGCGACTGTCAAAGATCTAGCTTCTATATTTATTTAGCTTACAACTCCCTATCCAGATAGCTATAGCTTCGGCCTAGCACAATTCTAAGTGGCTTAGTTCCTAGCGAGAAAAAATAATGCTATATAATGCAGAAAAGTTGATGGGGGAGGGAGTCGAGCGGTTCGACTCCTTCCCCGACTTAAATACTATCAGGTACTTTGGCATTTCGTTCGCTTAAAAATAATAACCATTCAACTGAATGTCTTTATGCTGTCGATGCTGGTGTATACATAGATTTTTTAACATTTAGTAATTTAGCTTTAACATTTAGCATGTATACATAATTGATTTCATTTGTGGCTCTTTTTTTGCGAGTTTTCAAGGGCAGTTGTTATAGGGGAAGAGTAGAAACTAAAGAAGTTAAAGATGAAATTATAATATCCAAAATAATAGTAGAGTTTTGTGAAATAAATACTAGTTAATTGCACGTCAAAGGATTAAATTATAAAGTCAGATTTAAGCAGGGAAAAAGTGTAGAAAAATAAGAAATAGGTAGCAACTAAATATAAAATGCATTTATTTCTCACTTTACTAGAGAACATGTTCTAAACTTTCCTCTAATATTTTTAAAGACCGCCTTGAAAACTCTTTTTCTTTTTTTAACTGGAGGTTAAATCACCAATTAATATATTTCTGTAAGGCGTTTACTTAACAAGCAGCCCTATTCCTACTTCTTGTAAATGCTTAACACTCATTCTTTGAAGCTTAGTCTCTCTCTAGATCGAACTTGCGATTAGCCTAACTTCTAAGACAAAAAAAAAAATAAGGTAGAACTAGAGACTAAGGCGGGGATGGTTGACCATGGCTCATGAAAATCTGGGAAGGTTCAAGGTGCCTGGGGCCTCCCCGCTCTAAGGTGAATATTCGAATTGAAATCGTTGCTAATGTTCGGCTTACGACTACGTGTGTGTGTGTGTGTGAGCTAAGTCCTTAGATCCTTAGATAAACCTAGGCGATGCGAATTTTTGGTAGCTGAAAGATAGCACCACCAACGGCCGGCACCCAGGACCCCCCCCCAGGCGGCCGTGGCCTCGAGTCCTTTGAGATCAGTCTTAGAGATGGCCCTCACTGGCCACCACTGGGGGGGGGGGTGCCTCTGGTGCCTCTGGTGCCTCTGGTGCCGCTGGTGCCTCTGGTGGTTCCCACTTAAACGGCAGTGGGCGGCGGCAGGAGCGAGGAGTTGGAGGACCTCAGGTAGGGATTGCCATAGATGGCACTGTACCGGGGATCCACGCTCAGGGCCATGGAGCTGGGCACCACCACATGGGTGGTGGTGGCGGTGGTGGTGCTCTGATTGGAGCAGCTGCCATTCGGCGAGGAACTCACCACCGAGGCCGTGGTGGACTGCAGGCTGGGCAGCCCGTTCTCCTGCCGGATCTCCCGGCTCCCAATGATGCTGCCCGTCAGGCTGCCCCCGCTGCTGTTGGTCAGGAAGGTCATCGGCAGGGTCTGTCCACTCGACGGCTGATGGTGGTGCTGGTGCTGGCCCTGGTGGTTCTGGTGCTGGCCCTGGTGGCTCTGCTGCTGCTGCTGCAGCTGCAGCTGGTTCTGGTGGTTGTTCTGCAGGATGGTGGAGCTGCCATTGGACTTGGTCGAGCAGGTGGTCAGATACTGGGGCGGCGGACTATAGTGGGTGCTATAGTCCCCGTACGGCACATAGCCCCCGGATATGTCCACCTTGAGGTCGCTGTAGTTGGAAGTGCGATCCCCCGGCTCCAGCTTGCAGCTCACACCCCCGTTCTTCGTGATCTGGTGCTCACTGATCACATCCGCCTGCGGCAGCTTGGTGCTCCGCCGGCACTTGATGTACACCACTACCAGGATGGTGAGTACCAGCAGGAAGGCCACCACCGAAATGCCGCCCACAATGGTCATCAGCAGGGAGACGCTCTCTGGAAAGTGGCAGGAAGACATGGAGACAGGGAAGAGGGAGCATGAGTAAGGTTGAAGGCGGAAAATGGAGTCTGACTATCCCCCAATCCCTAGATATATATAGGTGTACTCACTTTTGGCCTGCAGCTGGATCTCTGCCACATCGTTGCCATAGTCATTGACCACCGTACAGTTGTACTTGCCATAGTGATACGCCTGGCTGTCCCTGATGATGAGGGTGCTCTTCACGCCCCCGGGCACGGCGTCCACCAGAATGGAGTAGTCGTGGCCGGACTCCGAGCTGATCTCCTGCCCATTGAAGGTCCAGGACACATGCCGGGCCCTGGGCACACTGCTGGCAAAGCACTCAATCCTGGCCGTGTCCCCCACCAGTCCGTACTGAGATCTCAGCGAGCTGATCGCCGGCGAACCCTTCAGGTAGACATAGGCATCCGCCGATATCTCGGCATATCCTGGGACATTAGCCTTACAGTAGTACCTGCCCGCCGTCTCGTTGCTCACGCTGAAGGTGAGATTGGTGCTGGTGCCCACCACCCGGTCGCTGGGATGCTGGATCCACACGATCTCCGGCTGGGGATTGCTGTCCACCTCGCAGCTCAAGGACACCACACTGCCGATGTCCGCCTCCAGGGACTGGGGACGCTGCCTAAAGCTGGGCGCATCTATAGAAATTTCAAATAAAATAATATTATACAAATATGAATATATAGTTTTTGGTTGGTAAAATAGTTAAGATTAGAGCTGTGATCTTTGGACTTACAGCTGATGTCCAGGGTCTCGCTGTCCTCGCTCTTGCCCACGGAATTCTGGACCTCGCACTTGACAATCGCATCGTGGAACTTGCGGGTCACATTCCGTATTACCTAAAGAAACAAATAAAAAACGGGGAAAAACATAGGAAAAATAAATAAAATATAGTTTTAAGAGTGAGCTGTGTGAGCTGTGTGAGCTGTCCGAGCTGCGGTTAATTGTGGGAACGTTAGGCCTTTCCGGTGGCAAAGCCAACTGGTTCCAATAATTGCCAGCATTATACAACGGCAGCAGCAGGTTGAGTGCGGCAGCTCGGCAGCTTGGCAGCATTTTCATCGCAATAGTTGCTCTAATTATGAGGCAAGTGGAATGCAAACCAGTTCCAGGAGGACCAGAAACTAGGAGGAGCGCCACTTACCATCTCTGTCTTCTGGCCGCCAATGATCGGTTCGTCGTTGATGAACCAGCGGTACCGGACATCGCTGGGATTCGCATCTGCCCGGCACTCCAGGCGCACCTGCGAGTGCTCCACGATCCGCGAGCTGGAACCCAGCGGGGCTGGGGACCCAACCAGGCCAGTACCACTACCAGTTGTGGTGCCAACGGGCAGCGAACCCATCACATTCACCTTCACCTTGGGCGCATATTTCACCTGGAACAAAGATCCTGGTCAGTACTCTTAAATAAATCAATAAATTAACTAAATTAAAGTTTGGTTTTTGAGCCCATTGAGCAGGAATTTATGGGCCGGAAGCAAGGACCCTTCAGTCCTGGCCCCCTTGAGCTCAATCAGGCTGTGGGAATCCCCTCAGTCAGGACTCGAGGACTCGTCGTCGCCATCTTGGCCTGACATCTTCGTCAGGGATTTGTCAGCGCCCAGGACACGTGACTCGGAGAGTCCTTTCTCCTCTCTCTCCTCTCTCCTCTCTCTCCTCTCTCTCCCCTCTCTCCTCTCTGGCCCAAGCCAGTGACAAGTGGGCTGAGGTCAGGTCATTGTTGGCTCCTCAATTTGATGCGATGGCTCCCGGGCGAGGGGCCTTTATGTCGGGGCATGAATTAGCCCGTCAGTGTCGTGCCAGGTCCGGCACAAAAGCCCATTCAAAAAATACTATCCCCCTGGCTGGGCTGACGGGGTGGAGGGGATTCCCCCTCGTTTTTGAATGGGCTTCCGCATCGTCCTCGCATCACGTAAAATTGATAGCAGGCTCTCGCTCTCTCCCCCTGCTTACATACTATAGATAAGGTAACCTCAGCCACAGCCTGCAGCTAACGGGAATACACTGAGAGAAATAATCACACAAACCAGACTTCAGAGAAAGTATTTCATCTATATAGTATTTCTCCTAATTCCCATAACTCTTACTTTTCCTTTGAACACTTTTAACTCTCAATTAGTCTATGTTTTCTGTCAGTGTGTCCTGGCCAAAAGTGCCGCAATGAGCTGTCAAAGGAGCCCAGGCTCGGGCTCGGGGGGGAACTCACCTCGACACGTATCCTCGCGGAGCGGTAGGTGCGGTCCGCCGTATTCTGCGCCTGGCACGTGAAGTTCGTGTTGTGGTGCTCCTTTTTGGGGGTCAGCCGGAGTACGGACTTGGCCGTGTAGCGGCGCAGATCGGGCAGCGGAATTACCGAGTACTCGATGTTATCCGTTAGCACGTTGCCCAGGCCATCGATCCAGGTAATCTGCGGATATAGAGAGTTGGGGGAGAATAGCACTGGTTAGAAAGGGAACTATAGTTCGATTGGAAAGCCAGCTTTTTAGGTAAAGTAAGAACTAAACCCTATAGCATTACCTCTCCATTAAGGCTTAATATATTTCAAAGATATATATTTAATAGATAGTTCTGGTACTCACCTCAGCTGCGGGCTTGCCACCCCCCGAAACGCACTCGATCTCCACCTTGCGATCCTCGGTGGCATAGATCACATCCCCTTGGGTGATTTTCGGCGATTCAGGTGGAACGAGCACAGTGAGGCCCGCGAAGGTGGACCTTATGGCCGGCTGACCCTCCGGACCCGGACTCACTTGGCACTGGTACTTGGCATCGTCGTCCAGCATCACTGGGTATATGTCCAGGGAGTAGTCGCCCTCCTCGTCGCTGCCCACCATGGCGTACCGCTCGAAGCCGCTGAGGTCGCGGGAGGTGCCCAGCCCGAAGTCGTCCTTGGTCCACTGGAGGGTGCCCTGCTTGTTGATCACCCGGCAGGGCAGCGTGACCCGGGCCCCCACCACCGCGGTCTGATCCTGCGGCTCCATGGCGAACCGCTGGTTCTGGTAGCTCGTGTAGGGCGAGGTCCTTGCCACACCGAAGAGCGCCGCCAGCAGGAGCCACTGCATCGGGGCCAGTTGCCCTCGTCTTGCCAGCATGGTGACTGCAATTCAAAAAATATTGGTAGTAAATATCAGCTCTAAGATATTAACTAATTCCGGAACAACTCTCCTGCAGACCCTGAACTCTTGGAGATGTGGATGCAGTTCAATAAATATTGGTAGTAACTATCAGCTCTTCTGGCCTGTTAACCCAAGATATTAACTAATTCCGGAACAATTCATGAACTCATGGAGATTTGGATGCAATTCAATAGATATTGGTAGTATATATCAGTTGTTCTGTCCTGTTAACCTAAGATATTAACTAATTCCGGAACAACTCTCCTACAGACCCTGAACTCTTAGAGATTTGGATGCAATTCAATAAATATTGGTAGTAACTATCAGCTTTCTGGCCTGTTAATCTAAGGTATTAACTAATACCGGAACAATTCATGAACTCATGGAGATTTGGATGCAATTCAATAAATATTGGTAGTAACTATCAGCTCTTCTGGCCTGTTAACCCAAGATATTAACTAACTCCGAAACAACTCTCCTGCAGACCCTGAACTCTTGGAGATTTGGATGCAATTTAATAAATATTGATAGTAACTGCTCTTCTCTTCTGGCCTGTTAACCTAAGATATTAACTAATTCCGGAACAACTCTCCTACAGACCCTGAACTCTTAGAGATTTGGATGCAATTCAATAAATATTGGTAGTAACTATGAGCTCTTCTGGCCTGTTAACCTAAGATATTAACTAATACCGGAACAATTCATGAACTCATGGCGATTTGGATGCAACAATGGAGTGACCGGATTCGACTCGAAGAAATAACCAATCAGGCCTTGAAAAGGCGCCAAAAAAAATCAAAAAAAAAAAGAAAAGAGCCACAGTGTCTTTTCTTTGGGCTCACATATGTTTCTATTTATTTACTGGCTGTGCTTTTATGCGCTTTGCCTGGGCTTTGTTGCGTTTTTTGGCTTGTTTCGGTTCGGTTTTTTCCCCCTCTTTTTTTTTTTATCGCATTTTGCGCGTTTTGTTGAACAAATTTGTAGAGGGGGGGAGGAGGGCCACAATTGCCTCAGGGTCTTATTACTTATTATTGTTCGTTTATTGTTTGTCGCTTTTCTGTGTGTTTGCTGTTTTCTGTTTTCTGTTGGCGCGCGTGTACTTCTTTATGCCCAATCTTTTTATTTGGCTTAATTCGTGTTTTCCAAGTGCAGACAGCTCCGCCGCGTACGTGAGCCCCCGAACGAGTTACATTCAAATTAGTCAAAGCAAACGAGTGGAGCCCAGACCCCCCTGGAGCCGGCAGAAAAAAAAGGCTTAAGCCGTGGGGCCCTGCCGCAGTTTACGACAGGGGCGCCCCATAAAAGGGGGTCTTGCAAAAATATTCCACTTTTGTGGCGGCAAAAATATGTAAAACACAAGTATTATAAGTAAAAAAAACCCCAGAAGCCAAAGAATAAAAATGGGAAACACTCGCATAAATTGTTGCCGGAAAAGGCTTTTTAAGATAAAGAAGCTTGCTTAAAAATTAATAACAATTTGAAGTCTGATGAGGGGACAGCTGAAACCCTCAATAATAATTCTAATAATTTCTTCTAAATAATAGTTACACTTTCCGCTAAAAATTAATAACAATTTGAAGTCTGATGAGGAAACAGCTGTAACCCTCAATAATAATTCTAAAAATTCCTTCTAAATAATAGTTACTTTTTTCTCTTTTTTGGTAGTACTTTAACCATATTATTTATACAAAAACTGCTCTGTTTATTTAGTTACTTTGTTTGTAGTTTCAGTATCTGTCAGTTTGTTACCTGTTTACCAGCCAAAGAATTCTCTCAAGGGCCCGAGAGGCGGGGATTTGGTTAATAAATTGCAGTTACCATATATGAGGCACAATCTCAACCAATCAAGCCGCTCTAGGTACTAAACTACACTCTCCCTTTTCCGATTTACTGCCGCTTTTCCCGGCATTTCCACTCAGCCATCCAATCCATCCATCCATCCATCCATCCACATTTTCCCCAGGTCTGGGCCCAGGTCTGTGCCCAGGTGACTGGGCAGGTGCGCGGCTGCCTTGGAATTTTCTCACGCATTTTCTGTTCCCTGCAAGTATTTTTACTATTTCTGTATATTCTGTGGGGTTTAGGGTTTTCTATTTCTATTTTTTTTCCTACGATCTTTTTCGTGGTCCGCTTCCGTCTGTCTAATTTCGGTTTCTTGTAGATCGTCGCTATTATTTGTTTTTATTGCTTTTATACGGAAATTGGCGCCTCACTCGCACGCAGGCACAAATTAAACGAAATTATAACAGAAAATTATATAATAGGAGAGGAGAAATCCCCAAAAAAGATGCAAGCGGAGGCAACAGATTAGCGAGCTTCCGTCTTAAAAAAAAAAAATGGAAAATAAACAAAATCGGAAGGGTTCCAAATGGGAAAATTACTCAACAACCAGGGAAAAAAATTGGAGATGTATCCGAAAACCGAAAACCAAAAACCGAAATCGGAAATCTTAAATGTGGAATCTTAAATCTGGGAGAAACCGATGAAGGGCAGCTCTTCCAAGATAATGCTGCGTTTGCTTAGCCAATTAAAACCGACTTTGGACACGCTCATAGAGGGCCTGGTCTTTATGGGCGATAAAGATTCGGTTTCAGCGGCTTTAAGATTTCGGTTTTTCAAGGCAGTCACTGGGAGAAATAAGAGAAATATTAAAGAGAGGTAGAGCCAGAGAGAGCGCCTCGACTATGAGACATCCGGCCTACACCTGCACTTATTATAATTCACAAAGCAAGTGCTGGAGAAAAGGGGAATAAATGTTAGTATTCACATTTATTCCCTTTTTCTCCAGCTAATTTTTACCTATTTTTCTACCTAATTTTATATTTTTAAGCTGGTTTCCTTCTAATAAATTACTGAAATACTTAGTTGCTTTTCAACTCCTAGTTATAGGACATCAGCTGACTCCCATATATCACTGGGAGATCTGTCCGTTTTATTTGATAGCTCCATTCCGTAATACTTCATTCCCTTGCCAGCTCTTTTTTTGGCCATTTTAATTGGTTTTCCTCGGCTTTTCCTCTGCCTCCATCTCTGGCCCCGTGTCCATATCGATATCCAGGCCATGTCATACATGAAGGCTGCCCCGAATCCGCCCGAGGAAGAGTGTGGGCGGCTGGGGCGCTGCTCGAGTGCTCAAGTGGCCAACAATACAAATCACTCCGGACGCTTGCCGTGTCCAAGACTTAACAGTAGCAGCTGCCAGCTCCGGGAAAACTAAGGCCACCTCTTCCTCCTCCTCTTACCCCTCCTCCCCCTGCTGCTGCTGCACCTACCCCACCTGCCGAAAAACTTTTGCCGGCGAGTGTTCAATATAAATTTTTCAAAGTTATTTGTACCAGGTGGGCCTTTCTTTATTGATTTATGAGAGCCACTCCGAATTGCTTAGAAGGAGCAGCCGTGGCTGGCACCACGCTCCGGCCAGGGGCGTCTCCAAGGGGGATTCCCCTTCCCCTTCCCCTTTCCCCCGCTGCCTTGGCAAATGACAAAAGTCTCTGGAGAGACTTCTCTCTCCCGAGAAGGAAGCCGCACATCCGCTGCAGCTTGCATCTAATAACCGAAGCGAACGAGCGATAATAATGCGATCGTGGAAACTGGTTTACACTCGACTCTTACACTGGCCAGCAGGGAGAATAATTAGCAGGGTTCGGGCCTGAATTATAGCCCAAAATAATGAATATAGATATTATAAGCTGAACCACAATTGATTTCAATTTTTGTAAATTCTTTGTTTAGGTTAATATTTAATATTTCTAGCTTCCAAATCAGGGTAAGTTCTTGGCCAACAACCAGATCCATGGGGCGATGCCGCAGCACCTGTTCCCCGATTCCAGTTGCGACTATAAATATCACAACAGATGCTTGGGCTGTGGCATTAAAGGATGCTGGATGCTGGCCGCTGGATGCTGGACTCTGGATAAATGCAGCTGCATCTTGCGGTCAGCCAAGGGGGCTCCTCTGGAGCTGGGGGCCTGGAAAGCAGCTGCGGAAAGGAAGCCCGATGGCCGGACAACTGGACCTGCAACTTGCAACTTCCAACTGCCGCCTGACTGACAAAACAGGCAACAGTCTCCCCCCTCGGAAGCCCCCTGTGGAGCCCCCCCCCTGGCTGGGGGTATCGATTGTGCCCGATTCGATTGGATGGCGGAGGTTCGAGCCGAGATTTATGTGTGATAAGCGTCGCCTGAAAATAATTACTGCATCTGTATCTGTATCGGGGGGGGAGCTGCGAAAATTGAAAACTGGAGCGGAAAGCGTTCGCAGCGGAAATGTTTTCTTGCCATCGCAGTTTTCTGTTTGGTGCCAGCCAGTGATTGGCAGCGTGGGGTTAAAGCTGTGACAGAGGCGCGTGCTCAAGGGGGGTTGTCTCCGATTACTTCTCTAAGGCCTGGGATAATAGTTAAGCAATAGTTAAACTATAAACCCTAGAGTCTAGCTATGATTTCGGCTGAGTTCTTTAAACAGAGGTCTCAGGAAAAAGCTTGGGATAATAGTTAAGCTATAGTTAAACTATAAACCCTAGAGTCTAGCTATGATTTCGGCTAAGTTCTTTAACCAGAGGTAACAAGAAAAAGCTTGGGATAATAGTTAAGCTATAGTTAAACTATAAACCTTAGAGGCTGAGTTCTGTAACCAAAGGCCTCAGGAAAAAACTTGATTTCTGGCCATACGAGTGAATATCCTTGGACACTTTTTGCTGATTGAAATAAGCTGTCTCAGCAGGAGAAAAAGTTTGCGAAAACAAACCAAAAACTCAACTTTAACTGTCAGTTAAAGTGTCGACTGTACTTGAGGCTGCCTCAATCTGTCTCTGTCGCACCTCGGCCGCCTGCCGTTATCTCGCTCTCACATGCAAGTGCCCTGAGGGACCGGTTAACCCTTCACTTGACTTCACACAAAAAAACCCAAATAAAGGAGAAAGCTCGGCCAAAGGATGGCTACTTAAAGGACTTTTGCTGGCAAAATGGAAGAGGCAACAAGCAGAAGAGGGCTTCGAAAGCAAGGACTGGGAGAGGGGGACAGGGAAACGGATGCGGGGCGAACCGGAAAAGGCATAAAGGATATTGGTCGAGGTCCAGAGTTCGGCAAATATTAGGACAATTAAAAAAGGGAATGCTTAACAATTAAAATCAATTTGTGCGTGTGTTCGTATGGCTCCCTCCCTGCACCTCCTGCGCATCCTTTTTCGAGTCCTGTTGACAATTTGTTTGCTCGAACAAATCAACTAAAAGGCAACGGCTAAGTGGCAAAGGAGAAAGCCCCGGCAAAGTCAAAGCCGAGGACGAGGCCGAGGAGGGGTCCCTGACAATGACGATTGCCTGGGATTCAATTTGCCCAGCTAGCCGGCCTGCTCTCCTTGTCCCCTTCCCTTTGCCATATCTGATTTGGAGACAAATGTGTGTGTCCTGCGGCAAAGGCGGAGCTGCCAGGATCAGGGACCGGACCCCTTGTGTCAATAAAAAGGCAACGGGCAAAAAATAAACTTAAATCGCCTATTAATGGCCCACACAGATACCGAAGAACTTTTTGGCCAAAGTCAGCAAAAGCTAACAGGACACCAAAGACGGAAGGCTGAGCCCCAAAAAGGAGTACTGATAATTATCACACAGATACCAGCTTGAAGCTTTCAGTGTTGGAAATATGGCAGCAAAAGGAGTTCAGTGTTGGGAAATGTGTAAGTAAACTAAGAGATGCATTCAAAGAATATTAAAACAAAACAAGCCTGATATCTTTGGGATAGAGCACAATTACTCAGCTTAAATACCACTTTAACTCTGCAGTGTTGATAAGCTGCTGAAAAAAATCAGTGTTGAGAAATGCGAAGACAACAGAGCTTAAAGGAACAGAGCTTAAAAGCAATCCCATTTTTTAAAAGGGATCTGTTGATCAAGGTAGAGCTTCTTCCTCAATTTTCACAGTACTAAAACCAGTGCTGGAAATGTTCTTTAAAACCACCATGAAGTTCCCAATCAGCTGCTAGATCTATAAACCCATAGCCAAATTTGGCTGTCAGCTCTGATTCATCACATTAATCGAATCTATACTATGTATATAACCGACTGCAGCTCCATCCCGAAGAACGAAGAACGAAGAACGAGTTAAGTTATTCATCAATTCTCCAAGGCTCGAAGCGGATAAGACCCCCGGATGGGGGTAGAAAAAAACTTGTTAACCGTGTATAATTAAAGCATCTTGAATCGATCTGACTCTCATTAGCATAATTCTAACATAACTCCTGACATGGCCAGGCATAAAATTATGAGACGAACTCGGGAGCAGCCGAAACTCCAAATAAAATCCGATGAAAGAGATATACATAGTATATATAGGGAAGATGGGTTTTTGGGGAATGGAGCGGAGCGAATGAAAGTTGCTTGGCCACATCGAAGCAGAATTTCAATCAGTAAATTGAACACCTGAACTTAACTGATTTCGTGGTTGCTTTTCGTATACTCCCTGGCTCTGTGTGTGTGTGGTTATTTTATTTTTTTATTATCTTTTTGGGAAGGGGAGAAGCTGCGCTGCGCTGCGCTGCGAAGAAGCAAACAAGTTGAAGTCGAGCAGCAGGAAATTAAGCCAGGCCAAGAAAAGACACTGCAACAATGACAGGCCGAGGGGAGCCAGCTGCTGGCTGTGGCTGGCTTTTTATATGTATTTTTTGTTATTTTTGGGGCTCGGTATCGGTTTTGTGCCTTGGGTTTTGGGTCTCGGGCTCCCCAAGCTTCTCCACTTTACGTTTAGCATTTTTTTTAAATTCATGTTTATGGTTTTGTATTACAAGCGATCGGCAACGGCAACGGCGACGGCGATGGCGATGGCGACGGCCCAGCCAGTCCGAGATTTGTATAACTTTAAGCCTTATTAACATATTTTATGCTCCATTCGAGTTCCACTCCAAGTCCAAGTTCGCCCACACACCAACATTTTTTCCATTTCATCTCCCAGCCATCCAACCATTCCGTTTTATTTCTCCCCGCTTTTCGTGTGGGCCGCCGTTGCCACTTTGACATAGATCGATCCAATCCCAATCCCAATCCAAGCCCCGAAAACCCACAAGAAAAGCCACTGCCAGTGCCAGGCGAGGCGATTGGCAAAGAGTGAAAAATGATTTCGAAAGCGTGTTGGGTCTCTGGGCTGCCGCACTTGACCAGACGGGCCACTCGGCTGGGCGTCAGATGGTGAACACCGATACTATTCGGGCCACAGCCTCCACAGTGGAGGGAGGGATGCTTGGATACTTCTTTATAACTATTGCCTACGATAGAGCCATATGTGAGCGAAGTTTCAGATCAAATACCCCATTGGATCTCGAGTTACGTGGGGCTCTTATAGAATTTTTCTGATTTCTCTAGCTAATGCTATATCAAAATTACATAGTAAGGTATTCTGAGGAAATTTCTTAATCTGTACCAATTTTTAGATCCGTAACCCCTTTGGATCCCGAGTTACCAGGGGCTTGGTTTAGGCTAACATCATGTTCGGACTTTTATTTAGGCCACACAGTGCCTGACTATAACAAAATAAGGTACGCTGCTATTTTTAGCCTTTGTCTTAAATCGTATACAATTTCAGATCAAAAACCACATTGGATCCCGAGTTACATTAGCTTAGCATTATGGTTTTTAGCTTTAATAGCTACTACCTTTATGTATGGTATATGACGTTTAATAGTCTGTCTCCAGTACGAGTTTCTACACTCATGTGATAATTTTAATGAGCATTACTAGGTAGTACTTCCCAACTAATCATTACTCCACGTTTCACTGAGCAAACCTCGCTGGGAGAAGAATGTTTTCATTTCGAATTATCATCCACAACGAACGACAATTGCCTGTCCGTAGATCCCTCACCTGACAGCTGTCACTGTTTCGTGTACCTGTGTGTAGCCCCAAAAAAAGAGGAGAAGAGGAAAAAAAAAAGACCCCAACCGAAACCGAAACCCAAAAGCCGAAAACCCAACAAAAAATAAACAATCTCCGGCGGGGCTGCCGCATCTCGGGCTTATTCTTTTGTCCGGCCGTCAGTATCCCCATTTCCTTCTGCCCGGGCAGCTAATTGAGTTATATCCCCACCACATGACACTGCAGCCGAGTGCAGGGGAGCCGAAAATAGGACCCCGACCGACCGGGGAAACCTATATTAAAGCGCCCCGAAAAAGCGACACTCCTCACAAATACAAATCAATTCAATAAATAAGAGCGGCGGACCTTTCCCATGCAGGTTTCCTCTTCGCCTCTCTCTCCATGTTAGAAAAGAGCAATAATAATGAACAGGAACGGAAAGGTGCAGAGATCCAGATGCAGGTAGACACTGTGTATGCGGAGATACAAAGATACAGAGATACAGAGATACTGGGACATTTGCAGATACGATTTCGACCCACTCTTTTGCTGGCTGCAGACACTGCCTCGAAACACACTGAGGAAAAATGGAGGAAAGAGCAGGAAGACTACATTTATTATTCAAGGAACTATACATTAAGCTAACATTTATTTTGAATGAAGACCTGATTTTTCCAGTGCATGTACGAGTATCTGTGTGTGGCACCAAGATACATATAAGCAGAATAGATACAACTGGCGACACCTTCGGTCGCTCGCGTCTAACTAAATCCGATTATAACTAATTATTGTGGACGCCGGACGGGGGTTATATGGGAATGGGTTACCGACCAGGGTTGCTACACTATATACTTGCTGCCAATAGGGGCTTGGCTTGGCGTGGGCCCTATTTTTTGTCTTGTCTTTTGTCTACTTTTTTACCTTTCCTGCTGCCCCATTGTACTCTCTGACTTTATTTTATTATTTTGCCTCTTTTTGAGGTTGCGCCTTGAGTCGGGCTTTGCCATAGCCATTGTGTAATGTCAGTCGGGCCAAAAAAAATTGTTTAAACTTTAAGCACATGTGTGAGTTCAAGGAAGAGGGAAATCTCCTCGTTTCCTGCAAGTATCTCCACAGAAAAGTATTTAAACTGAGCTTCAAGCTTGAGTTTTATTTCTCTAAAGTTCAAGAAAACCCTTTTTTTCCCATTTAAATTGCTTAGTTTACTATCCAAATATTAGAATAAACTTTAATTGATATATTTAGCTTACCTTTAACACCTCTCAACTCAAGAAGCCTCGAGTGTCACTTTCTCACTTGGTTTGGCTGCCTCTTGCCGGAGTTCCAGAGATCGGTATCTGCAAAGGCGGGGAGAACATAAGTAAGTAAGATTATTAATTCAATTCTTCGTCCTGTGTGCGTCTGTGTGTGTGTGTGTGTGTGTCTCTGTGTGTATTAATTGTTGTGGCTAATGTTGGCCATGTTGTTCGTCTTCGCTGCCGTCTTCATCTTGGCCATAAACACGCACAGGCCGTGTTTGGCAGCGACGGCTTCCGCATTCATGGCTCTTTTATGGGGCACAAAATGTTTATTAGACATTAGGTGCCCGCAGTGGCCCCTCCGGCCCACCCTTCGCCCCTCTTGGTCCTGGCCGAAAACTTGCAGGATATCACGCATATTTCGCATAAAAAGTCAGCAATCGACGTTTTTATGCAACGTCCTTTCCCCCGGTGCGGAAAAAGGACCTGCCTTGTGAGCGAGTCCTTTTCTACTTAATTTTCTATTATGATCTTCGGTAATTGTTGCAATGAAAATTTATTGCATGGAAATATTTCCAGAGGCAAGTTATTAATGATTAAAGTCTTGAGAGTATTTGTATTAAATTGAATTAAGATAAGCCAGAAAAAAGAGGTCTAAGAAATGTATATGATATTCAAGCGAAAGTTATAATATTTCCTGATTTTTATTTTATATTTAAATTAAGCTTAGCCAATATATTATCCAGCCTTGTACATAAATCGAAGCCAATTGAAATGATTTCATTTTTTATTCTTATATATAGATAAACATATAAATCCCAGGAATGAAACCGAATTTATTTGTAATATTTTTGGTTGGCATGCGAGGACGCCAAGCAAATTGAAAAATTGATGCCTGCATTAGATCGGGGCGGCTCGGGTACCGGGTGGAGGGGGAGGGAATGTAACCACAGATAAGTTGGAGTGCCCCTCCGCCCCGGGGAAAGCCACCCCTGCACTATGCCACCCCCTTCAGAACCCGCCCTGCAGCTTGATAAAGCGACGGACATGATTCATGGAAGGCTCCGTTGGCTGTGCTCTCGATTATTTCCTTGCATGCCTAAGGTTTTTTTTCGGAGGGGGGGTGGGGGTATTTGTAGCCCCTTTCAGGGGGTTGGGGTTGGGGGTGGGTAACACAAACACAGACAAAACATGCAATACAATACAAATAAATACAACAACAGCACAAAATATGAGGAAAACGAATAAAAAGTACAAAACGTGTGTGGCACGAAAGCCGAATCAGGCGATTGTCTCCGTATTTTTTATATATCGCATACCCAGTACCTGGTGGAGTTACAGGGTATATAGGGTCTAGGTAAAGCGGAACAGTTTAAAAATTAGTTCTGAATTTTTAAAAGCAAAATATAGCCCCTAAACCTATTGAAAAGATTGCCTTGGGTGTATCTAGACAATACTTTAAAATGGGATTAAATTATATTCCCCTTATATATTTTATATATATATAATTTATAATTTATATATTATATTTATATATTTATATTATAATTATTATTATATTATTATATTTATATTAAAATAGCATTCTTGAATACTCATAAAATTTATATAAATATTAAAAAGATACATGATCTATCTCTAGATCCTTTAGAGCTGCAGGGTATTCCATGGTCGGCCACTTCCTCAGAGGGCTTGTGGGCCGACACTCTGAGTGGGGAGAGTGCTAGAGTGCTGGCAGTGTGCGGGAGGGGATTTGGTTTTTCGAACGCATTTCCAGGACTCAGGACTCAGGACCTTCGCAGACAGGACAGCTGGAACGGAGCTGAATGTGGCAACAAGCGTTAAGTGGTTGCCTGTTTGTCGCTCGTGTACTTGGAAATGTTTTACAAATTCAGCAGCGTGGATAAAAAATGGGAATAAATAAACGCAATACGAATGTATCGGGTGGGGGACGGGGCGGGGGGGCATAAGCCAAATAAGCTGAATAAACCGAACCGAACCACCCTCTCTCAGTGTCTGTCAGCTGTTTTGCCATAAACCGAAGTCAGCTGCTAATTTCAAGGAGGAAGGAGGAAGTCCCCCGGCCCGCCGCGGCGGGGGTGTCCTTTTCCTTCTCCAGATGACTCATAGTGCCAAGGGTGAATACCCATTGTGCCCATAACCGTAGCCCCTTATTCACGACTCTCGATTCACCATTCACGAATTTCGGGTGGTTGTCCCAAAAGCGCGGAGGAAATAATAAAAACTAAAATCGAAACTTAAACTAGAGCACAAAAGCTGCCCGAGGGGGTGGCTGGATAATGAGTCATGGCCTCCTGCCACATGAATTATTTATCAGTATCCTTTCGAATCCCTGTTTGCTTTTTATTCCCGGCTCTCGCCGAGGCAACCGAAATTATGGCCGAAATTTATGTTTGGTTAGAAGTTCAGAAGAAAACAAGGCGAGGCTTTAATTTTCATAAATGTGCTGAGGCCACTTTTATTTATTTTAGTTTTCTAGAAATTCGTAGCTCTGTTTACAATTATTTTTCAAGATATATAGCCCTTCCTATACATTATTTATTGGATTTATATAGAGAAGAAAATGAAGAGGATTTGAATTCTTTTTAATTGGGGAAACCCCTTTTAAAGGCATTCTTATTTACTTTTATTTTCTAATAATTCATTGCTCTGCTTACAAATATTTTCGAATATATATAGAATATATTTATATTATATATTCCTATACAGTTTCTATGGGATTTATATAGAGAAGAAAATGGAGAAGCTTTGATTTTTTTTAAATTGATGAAACCCCTTTTAAATGCATTCTTATTTACTTTTATTTTCTAGAAATTCATTGCTCTGCTTACAATTATTTTCGAAAATATATAGCCCTTTTTATTCAATATATTTTGATTTTATATAGAAATGATAATGGAGAGGATTAAAATGTGCTGAGACAATTTTTATTTATTTTAGTTTTCTAGAAATTCGTTGTTTTATTTACAATTATTTTCGAAAATATATATAAATATATAGATGAAAATGGAGAGGCTTTGATTTGTTTTGCCTTTTAAAGGCACTTTTATTTACTTTTATTTTCTAAAAATCCATTGCTCTGCTTACAATTATTTTTGAAAATATATAGCCCTTTCTATTCAATATTCAATATATATTGGTTTTATATAAAAGAAACAGGAGAGGCTTTAATTTGTTTTTAGTTTGTGAAACCCCTTTTAAAGGCATTCTTATTTACTTTTATTTTCTAAAAATTCGTGGCTATATTTACAATTATTTTTGAAAATATATAGCATTTCCTATACAGTTTATATTGAATTTATATAGAGAAGAAAATGGATAGGCTTTAATTTGTTTTAGATTGGTGAAACCCTTCTTAAAGGTACTCTTATTTACTTTATTATTTCGGAAACATGTAGTATATTTGTATTTTGAGATATTTCTAGAGTCTCCCAGAGATTTTCTTGGGTGAACCCAAAGTTGAGTGTCCGGCTATCATCGCTGTGGAATTTCCATCTCCTGAGAATTGTTTGGGCCGACCACAAGTATTTCGCATTTCATATGCCAGTGCCCCTGAACAGTGGCCAACCTCAGAGCGTCGGCAAAAGTTTTTGGGCTTATCTAAATGCCATTTTATTTCTGCTTCTCCTTGGCTTGCTCTTGTTCTAGTTCGTATCTTGCAGATACATCTTTGGAGAGGGAATGCGGGGAACAAGGGCCAGCGGAAGGGGACTACAGCATTCTGCGGTCAGAAGTTGTCAGTTGATAAAAATGCCGGGGCAAAGTCAGCGACGATAGCCCGAAATCCACTTTGGCTAAATGTAAATATTAAATTTGCGCATAAAAATAATACAAGGTCGGGGAACGGGGGGGAAGCGGCCAGAGAGATAGCGGCCAAAGGAACTAAGCCAAGAACTAAAGTGAATCCTGTGGAAGGAAAGACACGCGTCCGTCGGGCCATAAAAAGCTGACTGCGGCAGGACTATGAAGTGCCGGCTGGCCCCAGGTCCCCCAGACTGGAGCTCGAACTCTAAATTGACGCGCCACGTCCTCGAAGGCGAAAAGATACATATATATATATATATATATCCAGCAAGGATACGGATACATACAGCGAGTTGGCTGCGGCGGCGAAGACGACTCCATAATAATTTTATGCGCTTCCAAAAAACTTCCGTTCAGTCATTGCGTTGTGTTTCCGCCCAGAACTCGGTTAGTTCCTTGTTTTTTCTCTTTTTTTCACTTTTTTCTCTCTGTGTGAGTTGCCTACGTGAGTGGTTCCAGGAGGGGATTTCTTTAATTGTTTAATTAAGTAGCCGCAAAAACCCATTTAGTGTTATTTAAAAGGCAGCCAGCAGAGGCCTGGGAGACCAAGTTTGGGCCAAGATAACTCCCCATTTAATTGTTATATAAATTCTATAAATATTATTATTATAACACCCGAATTATTAATTTAAAACTAAGCATTCACGAAGCCATCTCTGATCATTTTCACGCTGCTGGCCCAATCGCCATAGAATTTTCGTGGGTTCTTGCCAGTTTTATGTAATTTTTTTTGCGACTCTGTCAAGCTTTTCCTTTATGGTTCCTGTTCGCTGGCTTGATTTTTCCCCTTCCGCGGCTAGCTTTCGGGTGCTTTTCTGAATGAATGTGAATGTGAATGCGAATGAATGAATGAATGTTCAACTGTCACTTCCGCCAGACAGGCCAAGAAAAGGAAGCTCGCCCACTCACTCGACACTCGTCGACATTGTTGCTGCCGCTGCCGCTCCTGCTGCTGCTGGAGCCGGGGGAAAAAGGGGGGAAAAAGGAGGAAAGTCGGGAAGAAAAACGCCATGGAAAATCGCTAAGTGAGGGCCTGGGGGGGAAAGTGCGGGGGCCAAACGAGTAATGACATATTCAAACGCAGCGCGAACTTGACGACGCCCCAAAGGAGTGAAGATGTTCCACACCAAGCGGCAAAAATAAGAACAAGCTTAGCGGGAAACTGCGGGGAAAATGCGGGGAAATGTGAGGAAAATAGGGCAGACGGGGAGGAGGGGAGTGCAGAAGAGGCAGGGCAAAGTGTTGCCAGATATTCTGACAAAGCTGGCGACAAGGACGTATACTTGTAATAACACGAAAAGGATATTGTAAAACATTTTCATAAGTTCTCTCATTTTTTTCCTTTTTTCCAGCTTGCCTGCAGTTCAATTGCTGATGAAAATGGGCAGAGTTGGGAAGGAAAAATAGAGGAAAATGGAGTAACCATCGCAGGGAGATCCTCATAATTAACGAGGAAGATAGCCAGCATAGATACAATTCGATTTTAAGTTGCTTTGTAGTTGCCAAGATGCATTAACTAATTATTAAAGCAAAATTGAGTTATGTCTCTGGAGTATTTCCACCCTCTATGGCCTTATTTCCGTTTTGCAAAGGCCAGGACTTCCGCTTCACCTTCTCCAGCTCCTGGCAGCATCCCTGGCTTCATCTGGCTTCCTTTCTGGACAATTCCCTGCCATATGGGCCATATGGCACACATTGTCCCCCTTAACTATTGTGCGGACAATGGGGATATTTTATGCCCATTTGGGTATCCCCCTCGCCGGAAAGCAGCCGGAGCAGCCACCCCTCTGTTCGATTTTAGACTAATTTGATGTTTGTCCCCATTCGAGATTCGAGTTCCTTGGGCCTCTCTGGCACATGGCCATTCCTAGATACAATTTTTACCAATTTCTGGAGCTCTTTCCAATTTGTTTTTTGCATTTTTCCCTCCCCCCGGGCAAGGCGACGGCGGCACACTTCAGTTTCCCCTGCACTCTGGACTCAACTTTTCCCATCAATGACTATTAATTGGCATTCTCGATGGTCGACGGGGGCGGCGGGCGGTGGAGCACTTGCATTAAGGCGGCGCCATTAAAGCTCATCAAAAATGCAGCCCAAAGTGGGGCCCACTTTAAAAATGCCGCCTCTCATAGATTTTCATTTTCCATTTCCATTTTCCCAGCCAGCCCCCCCTCTTGGTAAAGTGCTCGGCATATTTTTTTCTTTTTTGTGGGTCACAACCCTGCCTAGAGCCCCCTAGAGCCGCCACCCCCCTCCTAATGATGATGGCTTGACAAATATTTATTGCTTAAGCATTTGAGTGCAAATATTTTAATTAGTCTGGCGACAAGACAACAAAAGATACATCTCTATGGCCGGAGAGAGCTTCGTTCCGTAGCTGGAGCCGGGATGGAGCTGGAGCTGGAGCCTGCCAGCGCTGATGAGGCTTAATGAACTGCAAAGCGGCTTTCAATTGTCTTCAATTAACCAAATTAACCAAGGGATAAATTGTTTGCCTTTTGAATGCCCTCCGGCTGCCGGCAGTTGGCAGTCGACTGTCGGCTATCTTTGCGTTTCTTGGCTAGTTGAGGGCGATGGGAATTTTTGATAGCTGCAGATGCAGATGCAACTTGACTATTTCTTGGGGGAAAAATTATTAAATAAACTATAGATTATATAGCTTTTATTTTTTCACAAAGAAAGGAGTTAAAGAAGTCATAAAATAGGGCTCATTATTTCTCATTAGGCCAAAATACTTGCCAGCAGCCCGGTGTGGGGCAAAAAAGTCAAGTCAATGGAAGCGATACGCCAGAAAACTGTCAAAGCCTGACAGCTCGCCTGGGCAGAGGTGGGTTAACGGTGCCACCCAGAGGGTTAAGGGGCGCCGAACATAATTTGCGGCATGCAAAGAACTAACAAAACATGGACGAAATTGAAAAGGAAAAATAAGTTTCGACATGCTGACGAGGACGCGTCAAAACGATCCAGCGAATCGATATGGCAACAACGAGAATACGAGCTCTATATGTGCAACGAGAGAGTGGCAACAACAACATGCGACATGAGCATGTTGCACTTCCTGCCACGGCCGCCCCACAGCCCCTCAGCCCCCAGAAGGCCTCCCTAGAAGGCCCCGTTTTTGTTCAAAAGCCCCATCCTTTTCCGCTCCCCCCGCCTGTCGATTGTTTCAGACGTTTTTAGCAATTTGCAATGCCAGCAAATTGGGCCAAATTATAAAATTCAAAAAACTCACACATGAATGTGCACTGATCAAAAAATATAGTACCTAGAGCCTACATTGTCTCCCAATAAAAATGAGCAGGTCTTGCTTTCTAAGACTCTATTTGAAACAGCTCCTCAGCGAGGCCTTAAAATTCCCAAATGAGTGTTGAGATACTAATGACATATTGGCTGCGTCTAGGAACAGCTCAATACTAAGTCCATATATATATATATATATATATATATATATAATACATTATAATATATATTTAAATTAAATAATTCAATATTCTTCTTAATTATTATATATAATACTTTTAAGAGTTCTTATCTATGTTTTTATTATTATTTAGTGTTGATTGAGTACACTTCTGCTCAGCAGTAAATATTAAAATACATATTGGATATATTTTGTTTGAAGTTAAAGTGAGCAGTCTTCCTAATATTATTTTACATCTCCAAGCACTTTTTTACAGTGCATCCGTTGGATACTTGTATCCAGAAAAAGAAGCCGAAGAAGAGGCATAAGTAAAAGGTTAGCTGAAAGAAGAAGCGCCAGATTGAAACTTTGCTCTTTTTTGCTTTTTTAATGACAAGGGACAGGTGCGTGAGGCTGTGCCTGTGTGCGAGAGTATCTGTGCACGCCAGGCACATCTGTATTGGTGCAGCTTCCCCAGCGAGCATTTGTATCTTTAACTTTGGCTTTAACACTGAAGCTGCGAGCTACATTCGCCCAGTTCGCAGCTGGAGGCAGAATATACTTTGGGTGCACAGAGAAAAAGAAGAGCAGTAAAGTGCACAAGTCCTTGATTAATTTATATAAACTTAAATTATTTTTTAGATATGTATTTAAGTAGGTCTAAAATATATCAGAAATATATATACTTTCCATTAGGCTTTTGGAACCTAACTCTATCTGCTGAAGTATTTATTAAAATCAAACAAGAACATATGCACCATTTTCCTTGATCTTTAGCCCTTCCTTAGGGTACCTCCTGTCCTAATTTAATTATTTAAGTTAAGTTTATTTCAGTGGAGGAAACTTGTTTGATTTTTTACACTACATCTTCGGCTTTTAATTTTCATCTAACTGATCGGGGAATGCTAATCGTTCTCTGGTTAGTTGCTTATTGTCTCGACTCTTCGTTTTTGGTTTGAATGTAATCATAAATCATGCAAAAGTAACGAAAGGAAATATCGAATCAGTTAAGCAGAGCATTTTTTTTATTTTCTGTTTAAGCCGCTTTGGGGCGGAATGGATGGGCAGAAGAAGGTAATTAGGTGGCCAAGGTTTAAGGCCATCTTTTCGGAAAGAGGAAAGTGAAGAGTATAAAGTTGAAATCTAAAGAGGTTCCCCTCATCTAGCCAGAGTTTTTAGATGCTTTACCCACTTAAAAAATGAAACGTTTAAGGTCTGATTGCATTTTTGTAGAAACAACAACAGAAAGCAGTTTCAAGTATTTTAAAAATAAAAGAAATCTATGTAATGATCCCAAAACCAATTGATTTTTAAAGAGAAATACTCTGAGGTATTTTTTTAATTTTTAATAATTCAATTTGTAACCACAAAGTTCACTTATTAATAAATAAACGAATGGACCTGGGTGCTGGTTTTTTAATTTCCTAGCTAAGTAAGTACATATTTCCTCCGGCCAGACACAGATACTAATACTAATACCAGCTCAAGTGAGCGAAATGTCAAAGTGACTAAAAGTGAGCCAACTTCAAAGCAAAACTTTTGAGGGGCCAAAAGTCTGGATTTATAAACAAAATCAAACGAAAAGGTCAAAGTAAGGGAGCAGCTGTTGAAGCTGCAGTTTTTCTTTGGCCAAAAGCAGGGGCGGCGGGCGGGTAGATCCACAATAAGTTAATTTATCTAAGCAAATATCTTAAATTTTTTGGTTTTATTTTTAATACACTAGACAAAAGTGACACTTGGTACTCACATTTTTCGTATATCTTAACTCCTGATAAGTGTATAGCTTGTATATACTGTAAACTGAACAATCACAGGCACTAATCCATCAGCACTTTGCTATTAATTATTTTTCTATTGGTTTTGGGTTTGTTGTTTATTTTTTTAAGCCTTGTTTAATCCATTTTCAGCACTGGTAATCCACACCAAAAGATACCTTTTTGGGTTTATATCGTTTGCACACAAAAAAAATTAACTTAAGTGGGTTTTCGGGTAGGAGCGATTTTCTTCTGTATTTTTTTTTTTATTTAATTTATTTTTTTGAGAGTTTTACCGAGCGAGTTGTCATAATTCGTATTTTGGAGCTGCGCCCCACCGAAGTGTCTGCGAGAAAGCCTCGAACTGCCGAACAATCCGCCGAACGAAGCGCACGAGTCGAGCAAGCGAAACGCAATGCGAGTTCGAGCCGAAGATCTGCGCTTCCTTGGCCCATGCCGGTCGCCTTCGAACAAAACAAAGCGCTTCGAACACGTTCGAGGCGGTTGCAGGGTCCGTTTGGGGGCTAACAGAGCGCAACAGGGTTAACAGTGGGGCTCTGTTATTTAGTTGTCTTCTTTATTTGCTTACAGCTGAAAAGGGAGAACTGCCAAGATAATTAATTGTAATTTATTACTATAACTTATTAAAATTAATTTGATCTCTATAAGACTAGCTTCCTAGAGCCTTTTTATGTGCGGGCTCTTTATGATATTGCATTCAATAAACCTGTTTTGTATATAAATATATATTATATATAGTATATAAATATATTCACTTAAAACCATTATGCAGATCAAGAAACTTAAGATAAAAACTTATACTTGGTAACTAGGACCTTCAAGTATTTCTTCCTGTGTAATCAGAGGTTGCTGAGTATTTTAAATTGGAGGCGCACTCTCTCCAAGGCTTCCCCTCCCCCTTTCCCCGAGTAAATGCATTTCCTTTGCCATCTGTTGTGGCCTCACCTTAATTGCCAACTGATTTGCTGTTAGCAGCGCCACCTTCCGCCGAAAGTGTGGACCACCGACTGACCTGTCTGCAAAATACACTGAAAACAATATGCCATATAGTCTTAATCATCTAATTCAAAGATATATACAATTTAAAAAATTAATTTAACTCTGTACAAATATTTTATATGTTTTAAATGGGAAAAATAATTGCATAGAAATATATTTTACAGTAATATTTGGTATTGATTGAGGAGAAAAAGTTCAATAATTAATTACAATTTCTTTCTGTGCCTTAAAATTAAGACGAATCTGGAGAAGTGGCCGCTAAGAGGTCAATGCTGTCAGTGCGGCAGATGTTCGCCGTCTCTACACGTTTCTCCTCACCCACAATTCTGCAGTCTTCCGGCTCTTGGGCAAGCAATTCTTCGCCGGGTCTGACCCCGAAGATTGTGGAATGCCGAGAGATTGGCAAACGGCGACATATGGTACGCTTCACTCCGTTTGGAGGGCAATTTTAGCTAAAACTCCGATTTGACAATCTGCCGGGGTATCTCATGGGAACCACAAAGACACGAAGGAGCTGCCAGATATATATTTAATTTCGGTTGCCTGACTAGAAAGAGTGCAAGCTCTGCCCCAGCTCCAGTTCTTGGCTGGCTTTGTGGGAGCCAAAGATTCAGACTCCGTTTCGGGTGCGACTCGCTAATCAATCGCCGCACGATGAGCCCATAATTGAAGCGATATACCAACACCGATCGCCATCGCCCTGAGATACATAGATGCAGATACATAGATGCAGATACTGTGACTGCGACTTCGAGATGCGACGCCGAAAATAAACAAGGTTGTTGGCGGCGGGGGCCGGGGGAAAATTTATGGTGAGCGCAATTTAAACTACGCGTGTGAGGGCGGCGACGCCGGAAAATTCAGGGGAGGGGGCACGGCTCTCCGAAGGGAAAACGCCACAGAAAGGGACGGGGGGTGATGAAGTGCTCCCTCCGATTTTCCGCTCACTCTTCAACGCTCTTCGCGCCTCCTCTTTCTGTTTTCCTTTCTCCCTCTCCATTTTCCATTTACGGGGGAGATTTTCCAGCTCTGCCGATTTTCCCGACATTTCCCCAGATTCGGCATTCGCTTCTGTGTAATTGTCAAGTAATTTATGGCCGCCGTATGGGAATATCAGTGCATTCCGCTTTAAATTTACCAAAAAAAAAATAGAAGAAATAGAAAAACCCCAAGACTAAGAGAGCTGGCAACAAATAATGCTGATCACTGAAAAAATAATCTATATACTTTAGAGAAACTCAATTAATTTTACTAATAAATTAAGTACTACATATTTTATAAACAGAACATAATTTAACAGATAAAACCATAGCTATTTTTGAGAAATTATTTAAAGAAACTAAACTAAAACTTGGAAGTGATTCTTGTTTGATTTTCTATATACAACATAATAATGCTGAGAATCTGAACATTTCTGACTGTGTGAAGCTATAGCTCTCTCTCTGACTCTTAGCTCTATTTCAATCACGGCTTGACTGGCCTATGTATATTCCAAAAATTGTTTATAAACAATCGCTGAACAATAACACAAAACTTGGTTTCTTTTTCGAGTTGAGCTCGATAAGAAAGATCATACCAGCGAGATCCCATAAATATCAGCAGCGATAGGATTATGTTTTTTTTAGAAGACCCAGCCAGGCAATCTGTTTGGAAATGTAGCTTAAAGAATTAACAATTTAAGTCATAAATTTCTATTAAATATTTACGCCTAGAGCTCAGATAGTTCGTTATCTACAAGAGAGGGTTCTATTTGATAGCTCAAAGAGGCTTTATCTTTACAATAATTCAAAAATTAATTGTATTTATGGGAAGTTTCTAAAAAACACTCTTATTTGAGTCTAAAGGATTAGCTTTATCTGGGAACAGCACTTAGCCAGGGAATATATTCAGTCCCGAATCAATTTCCCTGACATGCAATCGAATCGAAATGCTTTGGGGTTCATCCCCCGTTTTCCGTGGAGTTTTCCGTGGAGTTTTCCGTGGAGTTTTCCCTGCTCATTTAGTTGACAGTTTTGGCTGCTCATTAAGGTGGGGCCCGGAGGCGGGAAATGGGGGAAAAAACTCTCCATGGCAACTGCAGATGCAGACAGGCGCTTTCCTCCGCTTTTCCGAACTCCATTTTCTTTGGATCCTCCATTTTCCATCATTGTTGCCGGGCTGCTAAATATAAGCACTCAGACGTGTAACTTACACTCCCTGATCCCAGTCCCAGTCCCAGCCAAAGTCCACATCCGTTCCATCCCATCGCCATCTCCATGCCATCTCCATGCCATCTCCATCTCCATCTCCATCCACATCTCCATCCCCATCTCCATCCCATCTCCATCTCCATCTCCGTCAGATTTTGCAGTACATCTCCCGGACAGCTGTACTTTGGCACGCTTCTCCGGAGCGATTCAAGGGCAGGAGACACCGCCAATCTCAGGAGCCTTGGGTCCGTTGCCAGGGCCACTCTCCGCCCCCTTCTGGCCATGCCCCCAGGGCTGTCCCGCAGACTCTTCGAACTATTTCTGAACGTCCGGTCTTCTTTATTTTTTTGCACTGCGCCATAGTCCCCTGGAAATGTGCCTCCTGAAGGGTAGCTCCTTCTAGGCAACATTTAAAATAATAATAATTTATTTCTTAGTTAAAAAAATAGTTTAAATATTCGCTCTAATAATAGGTTCAGTCCCAGTAATAGATACATTTATAAAGCATATATATCTGGTATTAGGAGTGTCCTTATAGGGCATCCCCCGCCTCGAGTTGGCCTGCTCCTAATCCTCCCCCATATCCCAGATCCCGGTCTGCCTCGTCTCGTTTTATGTGTGTTTACTGTGAAATTTATTTTTAATTTCAACGACGCGACCTGTCCCCCCCCTGCCCCGCTCCCTTTCCCTTTCATTTTTACCCCTAAAAAAAGAAGGAAGGGGAAACATTTAAACAGGATGCAGCATTTTCTGGGGGGCGAGGCAGGCGGGGCAGTGTCCCACCCAAGTCATGCTGAAATTGCTTAAAAATTGCCAGACAGTGCAAATATGTTCCAGCCAAAAGGGGGGCTCGAAAGGGGGGGCCCCCCGCCCCTGGAGTTGACAGCAGCGGCAGCAACAAATAGTTTTCAGTTTCCCAAAAAAGAAAATACGAAAAGGGGGCAGCAAATAAGGGGAAATAAAAATACAACGAAATGCAAAGTCAAGGAGATCGAGCCGGAGTTACATCCCCCAGAGGATCCCCCTTGACCCCCGCCCCTGGCTGTCTGTCTGGGGGCGCATTAAAATGCAGAATGAGGAGCGTTTCATTTGCCGCCGTCGACGGGGCGAAATTCAAAATCAGCAACTTACGTGCTGGCCCAGAATGTAACTAACACTTTGCCAGTCACTCTCCCTCTGCTGCCCGAAATTTCCCCCCCTCTGTGGGCTTAAGACGACATGTAATTATCGTTCAAAGGCATGACAAAAAACTGAGTAAAAAAAGAAAGAGCTGAGAGAGTTGGGGGGCCAAGAAAAAAAGCCCCAAACGTAGATAAGCCAGAGACACCAATTAAACAGACTTTAAACTCGTGGTTAGTGCTCTAAAATATTTTTAAATAATTATTGCTAGATATTAACTATTAGATTCTTGCCTTTCCTAAGTTATTAATGCAATGCTTTTGTGAAATAATTTCTTTTAGAGTCTTTTGGCCACGTAAACCCCTTTGGAAAACCCCTGGAAAATAGGCTTTATAAGTCCCTGACTTTCCTGCTACAGCTGCTGGTGGAAATGGAATGAAAACGAAGTGCGTCTCTGGCCAAGTGAAGTCTTAGTGCTGCCAAGGCGGGGGAAATGGGAGGGTTGCCCCGTCTATTGGCCTTTCCAGTGTGTGTGTGGGTCCCGGCCACCTCTTCGGTCCCGGCCAACGGCCAACGGCCTCCCTCTGCTGCTGGCCAACTCAAGTTCATTTAAATTTCCACCGCCAGTCCATCTGTCGGAGCCTCTAAACCAACCCGTTGCCGATTACTTTCGCTGTCTAAATTATCTGCACAAAAAATAATGTTTAACCACGGAAGGTGAACCTCTAAATACCCTCTAATAAAAATAAAATTCTAATAAAATTCATATAAATAAAATAGTGTTTAAAGAAGGTACTAAAAGGGAGTTTAACAATCTTATATATTGTATAAATATATTAACTTATGTCCTTTAATGACTATAACAATTATCAAGAGGGTCAAAACATTATAGCTGATATAGTCATCTTTGGGCAAGAGTCCTTAGGGACCCTTTCTCCAGTGAGGGTATCAAAAGAGTTGGCAAATAAATGAAGAGAAAAAATACGGTTTTGGGTGTTGGGAGCGACAGGCGGCTCAAGGTGAATGGCGCAACGGTAATTAGTTAAAAAGCAGCTGCCAGTGACTGCGACTGCGACTCGATGAATCGTGACTGCACTGAGAGAAACTGCAGTTCGAATGGGGGCAGGGAAAATTAAGTAGACTTCAGTTGGCTCTAGATAAATAAAATTTAAAAAAAATGTAAATAAAAATGCCCTCTAAGAAATGCTAGGTAAGTAAACAATAAATTCTCTGACAAGTGTAAGAACTAATTTAAGTATAGATAATATTTAATATTAAAATCTAGTAAATAAAAAATGTTCACTAATAAATGCAACGTAAATAATCAATAAATTCCCTAAAAAGTCTAGGAACTAATTTAAATCTAGACATAGGAAAATATTTTAAAGCTGCAAAGTGAGAATGCATTATGTTATCGATTAATACCACCGATTGCAGAGCAAAACAATCGATGTTCAGCGATAACAACGACTGTGTGATGTGATAATTTTTGAAATATTCCGATGGTATCCATTTCTCTGAGTGCACTTACGAGGCCCGACGACGTCTTTGGAGGATTCCAGTCGCTGGTTTGGGGGCGGGAAAAGCGTGGAGGGGTGCGTGCACCGGTTTATAGCTCTTTGGGGGGGGGCTCAACGGCGGGGGGTGGTGGGTGCACTTGACCGGCTTGACAAAAGTGAAATGTAAGTAATTAAAATTGCCAGCAATTTCAGCCCCGCTTCATTTGTAACCCGAAACCGGGCATGTATTTGCCTCGCCTCGGCTCTCCGGGGAGATCGCACTCCCCCTTTAATTTTCCCATTTAGTTCAGCCTTCCGACGATTTTCCATTCACTTTTTGGAAATTGGGGAAAATACTACAGTTTCTTTGGCTCTTTTGGAAGATAAATAGTGTTAACATAATATTTTTAACTCCCTTACCAATTTGCAATTAAATTAATAAAGGCATCATCATTTCTTACTTGATAAGTTTACCTAGAACCTTTTTTAAAGCGTAGCATATATCTCACAATTCATTTAATTTTTATTTTATTAATTTAAAATACAAGCTTTGCTTGATATATATTTTTTGTTCGCACCAATATCTGAGTTCTTTCCCCTGAATTTTAATTTACCTTTTCTCCCATGGGACGGGGCCCAGCCCCTTTTTTATTGTGACTTTGCATTGTCAAGCGTTTTCGTATCGTCGCTTGTATTAATATTATTATTATGATATATATTTCTTGGCTATTTGTTTGTTTTGTCTTTTCGATTTTCGATTCTCGTCTCATTTTTTTTCTTCGTTTTTTGCCCTTTTGTGATTTTATTATTATTATTTGGGGAAGGCAGAAGAGGCTGCAAAATCGCTGAAAAGGCACGTAGCTCATTGATGGAATGGAAAACGGGAATGGCTCTGGTTCTGGAGTTATTTTTCGAAAGGGGCTTATGGGAAAATAGGGGGAAGGGGCTGAGACAGGGCCGGGCCACTTCACCACGTCGCCGCCTGGCACTTGGCTTTCGTTTCAGAGTTTTTTCCCTATTTTTTTTCGAATATTTGGCCACCTCTCTCGCCTTCGATTTTCCATTTCCTTATGAAAATTTCTGATAATCAGACACCATTTCCCATCCTCATTATGCGCAGGCGGCGGGGGGCGAAGCAATTGGGAATCGAAAGTGACAATAGCTGGTGGCAAGTGTAAGGCTGTGGGGCTCCAAAATTAATGAATCAGCTCGATTTGATTAATAAGAAAAATATCTTATTATTAAGGTGCCAGAATTGAGACTTTTCCCAGGCAATTATTTATGCAATATTACCTAAAAATCTTAGAACCAAATAAGCCAAGAGAGAGAGCTAAAGTTAAGATACAAAGAAAAGCCCTTTTAAAGTCTAAATTTAAAAAAAAATATCTTATTTTTGGGCAGGCAGAACTGAGACTTTTTCCAGGCAATTATTTATGCAATATTCTTTAAATTCTCACAACCAAATAAGCCAAGAAAGAGCTTAAGGTAAAGCCCTTTTAAAAGCTAAATGTTATATAGTGGAAGGCAAACTCAATAGTTAAAGTAGTAAATTTATTAAAATGATAAAATGTTTAAATTCCAAATAATAATTGATAAGTGACTGATGTGGATAGATAACCCAATCCGGCATTCATTAAATGAATGCGCCAAGCCATCTCCATCACTCTTCTTCGACTTGTACTTAAGTTGCGGAGATGCAGATGCATTCTCTCCCTATTCCCCCTGCTCAGAATGCATATATATTTATATATACATAAGTGCGGGGAGTATTCAGCCATTGTGACACTCGCTGCGTAAAAATCATGTTAAATAAATGAAATTGTCATACTCGATGGGTTTGATGGGGCAGCTGAAAGCGAAAGATGGAGATGGGATGCAGACGCCCAGATGATGATGATGCTGATGGTGATGGGGACCCGGGACTGGGACTGGGACCCAGGAACGGGACTGGGAGCGGGATGGGGTTGCCAATGGATTTCTGAAGATGAACGGGGAGGGAGAGAGGGTGCCAGTCTGGGGAGTGGATGCTGCTGCAGGCTGCAAGCTGACGATGACGTTGACGTTGTCGCCCTGATGACTTTCAATGACTCAACTTTACACGAGGAAAAATAATTGATACTTGATTGTCAGCTTGGGGATTTTTTACCATCAATTGGACTAGACTAGGACTGTATTCTGTGAAAAATGGCTAGGCCCAGCTCTGCTTATTTAATTTTTATATGGATATAGTAATTTCACTTCCCAAAAAGTCAGCTTAGAGATTTTTTACCATCAATTGTATCTGTATCTGTGAAAAATTACTAGACCTATCTCTGCTTATTTTATTTTCATATTGATATAGTAATTTCACTTCCCAAAAAGTTCTTATTAGTTTCCCATATTTTCTTCTCTGTATAGAAACGACCCCTCTGTTCCCAGAAAAATCTCTGAGCAAAAGTCCCCATATCGGAGTTTTTTTCGGGCTATAATTATTACCCGGCATTATCAGTGTCTCTCTTGGAGCCTGATAAAAATAAAGTAATCTTGCAGGCGAATGAGAACCCTTCGAAAATGTCGCCAGCTTAAGATTTTTGGACATTTCGATACACTTCCAGCAGATGATTGCTTTGAGTACTTTGAGTTCTTGGAAGCAAATAATTAACACTAAGTGGGAATACATATTTGTAGAACATTAAACATAAATAATGCATATAATAATATTTATTCATAGTGGAAAATGTATTCAAAGCATAAGTGACATTATTTTAAGGCAATAAGAAGTGTGAAATATTTATTTAGCGATTTTGAAAAGTATCTTTAATCGTATTTCTAAGATTAAACAATTTTCCCATGTGAACATAAAAACCCCAAAACCTCTATTATTTTAACTAATTAAAAATAAACATTAAACTGGTCTTAAAATCTTTGGTATTTTATTTATGCTTTCTTAATATTTATCTCTGCACTTAACTCTATTTTTTATGCTCAATTTATTTTTTTTTATATATTTTTTAGAACACCCAGACCCCAGGGTATTTAATAATTCGACTAGGCCAAGCTCTCTTCAGTTGTTAGTTCATTTCATTGAATCACTCCAAGCTCGAAATTTATTGTTTATATTTGGGAGAGCTGCTGAGGGGTTATTTCCATCAAAAATATATACATTTCATTTTTTTTTTTTTTGGCTGGGGCCTGGGTAAATTATTTATGTGAAAATTCATAATTGGATTATGGCTTTTGGAGCTCTTGGTTAGCGGTTGTCGCCTTTGAGGGGGTCCCCTCCAGCTCTCTCTCTCTGTCGGTCTCTGGCCGGGCAAGTGACAATGAACTTGAAAAGAAAATGTGGAAAAGCGCTCGAGGGGAAAACCATGACGTACCTCGTGGTCTCCGTCTGGCGGTTTTTCATTTTCATCTTCGTCTTCGTCTTTTGCCTCTGTCCGTTCAATTAGCTGTTTTTTTATTTTAACCATTTCTTTTGTTAACAATTTAATCAGTAAGTGTACTTTTGTAAGTTTCAAAGTAATTAGCTTAGTTGGTACTCTTTTTAACCAAAAAAAGATTTAGCTTAAGTAGAAATATAGGTAATTATTAAGGTTAAGGAGAGCGAGTAGTACATCCATTATACTAATAATATCTTGATTATCATTAAAGAAAATTAATTAAATTTTTCAGTAATTTTTTAAGCAGCTCAGTAATTTTTTAAGTCAGCTTGCCCTTTTTAGAGCCTTTTGAGAACCAGAAGGACTTTGTATCTCCGATCTCCCTGGAGTCTTTGAACCTCCTGGGAATTGGGTTTTAAAACACAGTCAGCAGTAACTTCTTGTTAAATTCAATGCCTGATTAAATAATTAAATATATCCCCTCGAATTCCCTAATTTAGCTGGATTTTGTTGGCTGGCTGAGCTGTCAGAGCCCCCATCGTCGCAGCGATTACACCTCCCGTTGGATTCCCCGGACCAGCCTTTGGTTTTATAGGTGAAATATGCATGTATTTAAATGCGTTACAATAAATTTTTGATTTATTTGCAACGCCATTGACTGAATTTTAAATGACAACGATTTATATCGGAATTATACCACACATAAAGGAAGCAGCGCGGCGCATAGCAAAATCTGACGAAAAAAGATTAAAGCAGCTGCCATGCAAATTGGGGGAAATCCCGGAAAAGGGGTTTCCATGGCGCGGAATTCAGAGCTGCATTTAACATAGATCGTGGGGGAGTTTTTATGATACCACATAACCCATATATATAGGTACAACTCAGCCTTTATCCATCAGTTTTTATGATTACAAAAAAAACAGAAGGGGACGAAAAATTGGCAACATTTTTCACATGTTTCGAAACTTTTGTTTTCGTTTGATTTAATTCGCGGCAATTTAATTTATTTTGCATCATCAGTGCACACTGATGAGAAAATAGTGTTTGCCATCGAAAAGGCCAACAAAAAATGCTAAATTTAAACTAGGAAAATCTAAAAAAGAGGCGGTAAATAATATTGGGACATATAATCGTAGATTTATCCTTTTTCCTTCAATGACAGCCAAGTTTTGCCCGGAAAATCTCTAGATATCAATCTGAAAAGTCTTGAACCTGAATATATAAGTTACTTTAGCCCTGTAATCATATTTCCTTTTCTTATATTTCCATTTCTCCTGCTTTAACTCAAGTATTAATTAAAAATTATAACTACAGAGCCAACACTTTGATTTATTTATAATAAATAATGTTAAAAAGAAACCTACCGACCGTGGATAATTAAAAAACTGATATTCCCCACATGTGTTCCCCTTTGCCAGGGAGTAGTCTTAAGTGCTGGGTCTATAAATATATATATCTGGAGGAACTATCCAAGCTGAGCTTGCCCGGGGCATTAGTCCCGGAAAATCTCCGTCCCTTCCAGCTGTCCCTTTTACTCACTCCCCCTCAGCTAAAAATAACTGCAAATAGTGCTGGAAAATCGGGAGAGCAGGGAAACTGCCGAGACGTTGAGTAATTCTACGAAAGACCCGGCCCGGCTCAATAGTTTCCTGCAATACATACAAACTCATCTTTTCTCTCTCTGTCGGTGAGAGAGATGCGTCTAAAGACATCTCTAATGAGCATCATTAGGTCGTCTGTATCTTTGTATCTATGTATCTCGGCTTGTTGGCGTGCCTGTGAGCAGGCAGCGGATAAGATTTGTTTATAATAAAGTGGAAGCGGGCTCCGACGTGACTGAGAGAGATGGATAGATCCTGAGAGGGAAAAGGATCTGGTTGCGGCCCGTTTTTCGTTGGGAAACAAATTTTCGTTAATTTTATGTGCCCAGCCAGCTGCACTCCAGCCTCGGAGTTTGTGGGATCGAAAAGTCAGCCTCGGAATCATGTTTTATGTATGCCCTTTCAGAGGGGATCAATCCATATTTAAATACATTATTCCATGTGCTATATACCAGGCATTTTTATATGTTAATTACATATTTTTTATTGACAAAATTCCCTATGAAAAAGCAAAGTGTTTAAGGACTGCAAGCCTGCAAATTCCTGGGGTTATTCCTTGTATATTTATCAGTTGTTTTATTTCCTGGGGTGATTCCTTGTATATTTATCAGTTGTTTTATTTCCTTAACTCACTTGGCATTAGTAAGAAATGGCTTTGTAATTTTTTAGTATTTTACAACATTTTTCCCATCTGATTCAAAACAGAATAAAGAAACACCTTTGTGTGTGGGAGTTATTATTTGGGTTCGATTTCGGGACTTTCCTGTTCTGTGTCTGTGTCTTGTTTTGGTCACCTTTGACCTCTGCCGCCTGGAATTCTTGGCCCTGCTTTCTTATATTTTTTTCGGAGTAAGATCGGATGGGATCTTCCGGCCGAGCTTGACATTTTTATGAGCGCCCTTTTCTTGTATTCTGGAACCTTTATTGTCTCTGGTTCTGTTTTGTTTCCCTCTCTCTCTCTCTGTGTCTTTTCTCTCTCTTTGATATTTTCATTAGTAATTAAGTAAAATTTACAATAATTTCTGGTGCACCTACCGCCTTCCCGACTATTTTTTTCCGGTGAATTTCGGTTTTCTCACACGCTTAACCCTTGTCTCCGGGGGGCCATTAAATGCCATCTTGTCCACTGTCCGACCCCTTTTTATGGCTGGCTCTTTTACAACTATTATTATTATTGTTGTTATTGCAACACACCTGAGGGGGAAGGGAGGAGAGCTGGGGCAGGGGCAGATGCAGCCGGAGAGATGAATTCACACAGTTAGAGACATTTGAAGTCTCATTTCTCGGCCAGCTTCCGCAGCAGTTAAAAATAATGACAATTGAAATCCGGTAAACTGCCAGACGAAGATCTGCCTAGGCATAATTTTGTTGAAATATCATTTCAAAATATATTGAAATACACTTGAAGTCTGCTGAAAAATGAGCTGCAGAGATCCATGGGGAGTTCCATAGCAGGAACAAAAATATAGGACAAATCTTGGAAAAGAAATAAGTGACTTAAGTGACTTTATTTAAGGTAGAAAATATATAGCAGCTTGCTTTATATTTAAAAATAATTATAAGAGTTTCTCTGATTTATTTAGAGTATATTTATTTTAATTTTCTACTTAAATGTAATAATTATTATAAAATGTATATAAGATATTAAAGGCATTGCTCTGAAAAGTACCTGTGACTCTTCCCTTTCTCATCCATAGTAAACCAGATGCTTCTGATTTATTTACATCACATTTATCGTAAGTTCCCACTTAAATATAATAATTATTATATAGTCTATAAATTATTATTATATTATTATATAATATTATAAAATATTATATTAAAGGCACTGCTCTGAAAAGTACCTGTAACTCTTCCCATTTTTATCCATAGTGAACCAGATGCTTATAATTATTTACATTATATTTATTTTAAGTTCCTACCTAAATATAATAATTATTAAATAGTGTATAAATTATTATTATATTATTATATAATATTATAAACTATTATATTAAAGGCACTGCTCTGAAAAGTGTCAGTAATTCATCCCTTTCTCATGGATCGCTATCCAGATGCTTTTGTTTTTGTTGGTCGCATTCCAGTGATTCTCTGGCTCTGTTCCCAGTCAATTGGCAACCTTGTCCCGCTTGAGAATTGTTACAAGTCTGCCACACCTATGCGTAAGTACACAGAAAAAAATAAATTTAAAAATATAATTATATATATTAGGATTACCCTGCAATATCTTAAATGAAACCTTAAAGAAAGGAGACCTTAAAGTTGAGTTACAGCGAATATCCAGTTTAAAATGTAAACAAAAATATTTAAAAAATAAAACTACTACAAATTTGTATAAATCTGTAACCGTATTCAATTTATTATAATTATTTTTACTGTATATATATTATTATTATTGTTATTATTAATATATTCCATCAAAACTAGGTATTTTTAGCAGTGCCTGTATCTAGTTTTGCTCGCAGTAAAAGTAATAAAGTTTATGCATAATTTGTAGGCCAGTAAAAGCGCGAGAGAGTTCTATTTTCCGGCTTTTCCAACGCCAGCAACCTTGGCGTGTGGGAAAGCTGCTCGAGCAAAGAATCTGTATCTGCAGCCGACGGGCCGAGCAACTGAGAGTATCTCAGTATCCGAGTATCCGAGTATCCGAGTATCTGAGTATCTGTGGGAGCGGCTGTGCTAATTGCAGTTGCAGATTTTTGCCCATCGCCGGGGTGTCAATTAAATTCAGCAGCAGCTTCAGCTGCAGAGTCACATCTGCGGCCCAGCTGCCGGCGAGTTCGCCCGGGGTCACACTGCGAGAAAAAATACTGTAGCGGCGGGGAGGTGTTGGTGGGGCCGTGGCATCCCGCCAATGTATTTTATGCCATTTAGTTTTCCCTTACTTCGTTTTCCTTTGCTGTGGGAAAAAATGCAGCCTAGCCACAATTTGTCATGCGATTAATGCGGCTGATTAAGTTTCGGCTTTGAGAAAATATATATATAATAAATATAAATATAAATAAATATAAATAAATATAAATAAATATAATATAATATAATAATATATATATAAGTAATATATCAATAAAATAATATAAATAAAACAGAGGCCCTTAGATAACCTCTTTATTCTTAGTATCTTATTCCTGAAGAGACCTCCCATTAAGCTAAGACTTACAGCCATGCCATATCTCCTAGAACATTTTTTTTTTGGCTAATAATCCCTTGACTATATTGATCGAAACCCCATAAATCAAGCCATTAACAAATCATAGAAGCTGCTAAAAAAAATGCCAAAGAAAAAGGCCAGTTGTGGTAAAATCGGGAGACGAAACAAAAAAGAAATCGAGCTCAAACGCACGAACGGCTTTCGTGGCTGGGATGTCTTAGCCTTCATCTTTTTCTGGTTTATTTTTTTTTGTTCCCTGGCTGGATGCAGGTTGCAGGTTGCAGGTTACCAGTTGCCAGTTGCCAGTTGCCAGGTTGCTTGTGCAATGTGCTGCATTTCCGGTAGCTGCTCAGGATCGACAACAATAATGAGACCCGACGCGGCCACTCGGTGCGTGTCTTTGGACGGTGCGTGTGTCTCATTTCTGGATACTCTTATAGCCCCGATTTCCCAGTTCCCCGACTCTCCCGACTCTCCCGATTCTCCGATTCTCCAGTTCTCTAAATCCTCAATCCCGTCGTCCACAATTCCGTTTCTTTATCCAGCCAGCAGACGTGCCTTTCGGGCCCTGCAATTGATTTCTCTGCATTTTTTTGCGCTCGCCCCTTTTGTGCCTTCAATTTCTGCAGTGGCTGTAGGCTACACTGGAAAAAATTCAAGAAAAATAAAAAGGGCATACTTAATTTGTATATTTATTTCTATGTATTTTTATATACAACATAACTCAAGTGGGGAACAGTTCTTTGGCTTGTAGAACTCTGCCGAAACTCTCATTATAAAATATAGCTTCGGTTTTTGGGATTAATTTTAAATACTTTCGCTCAGTGCACTGACAGTATTTAGTGCTCCTGTCCTGCCACTTGCTGCCGTGTGTGTGTGTGTGTTGCTATTTCCCTATCTAGTTTTGTGTGAAGTCATTTTGTACCTGAGCCCAGGTAATGGGAGCGTCTGTGTGTGCGCACACCCCTGTGGGGCTGGAGAAAAAAAATAAACCTTGTTGGTATTCTGCATCTGAATCTGGCGACACGGCTTCCTGTGAGCCGGCGGAGAGTGCGTCTGTCCTGTGATCCTGTGAAAATTACACACTAAAGTGCAATTAACAAACAGAAGTGAGGCGGCCGTTTTCGGATTAGAATTGGATTTGGAAAACCAAAAAACCCGAAGTGCCAGACGTGCTCGGGGCTGCTGGGCATCTTTTTGGGATCTTTAGCGTGTCATTGTCAGATTCCCACACGGAATCGGAGACGGAGACGAACGTCGGGAATCATAATTTGGCTTGATCTATAATTTCCGAACGGATCGGGATCGGGACCAGGGGCAAGGATCTGGCTAGGAGTGGACGGACTTGCGTGTGCGACCTTCTTCTGCCGGCAATTAAAGTGTCCACTTCTCGGAGGAGGAGGAGCTCCAGCTCCCCAGCTGTTGCCTGACTTACCTGTTCATAATTCTCACCTCAGCTCTTTGCGCCTCATTATGAAAACAAGCCAGGGACGGGACGGGACGGCAGGGGTAATTCAGAAAATCACAAATCAAAGAGATCGATGCCGACCTAGAAATGGTTAAGATAATCGGATGTGTGCCAGTGAAATAATTAATATCGGTACTACTTGAAAGGATAATATTGTTTAAAAATATTATATAAATTATATAAATTGTTTGCAAGTGAAATAATTAATATATGTACTAGCTGAAAGGATAATATAGTAAAAAAGAATTATATAAATTATATATATTGTTTGCCATAGAAATAATTAATATATGTACTAGTTGAAAGGATAATATACCTAAAAAATATTATATAAATTATATATATTGTATTCCATTGAAATAATTAATTTATGCACTACTTGAAAGGAAAATATAGTTAAAAAATATTATATAAAATATATATATATTCTACGTCATTGAAATAATTCATATATATACTTGTTGAAAGGATAATATAGTTAACAAATATTATATAAATTAGGGATAATGTATGCCATTAAAATAATTAATATATGAAAGGATAATATAGCTAAAAAATATTATATAAATTATATATATTGTATGCCATTGAAATATTTAATATATGTACTAATTGGAAGGATAATATAGTTAAAAAATATTATATAAGTTAAATATATTATTTGCCAGTGAAATAATTAATTTATGTACTAGTTGAAAGGATAATATAGCAAAAAAATATTATATAAATTATATATATTGTTTGCCAGTGAAATAATTAATATATGTACTAGTTGAAAGTTAATATACTTAAAAAATATTATATAAATTATATACATTGTATGCCATTGAAATAATTAGTATTTGATTTGCTTAAAAGAATTTCAAAGGTAAAATAGATGTTTATATTACAATCAATACAAAAATCAAATCAATACAATCAAATCTAAAATAATAAAAAAAATATATTTATATACAAAATAGTTATAATATTGAAGCTTTAAAAATGCCCCATTTTCAGTATAAAATAAAAAATTACGTAGAAAGGGTTCAGAATTATTATAAGTAATGGAAATAATTAATTCTACATACCAGTTGAAAGGATATTATACGTGAAATATATATTTATATTACAATTAAAACAAAGTAATAATAATAAAGCCCTAATCCTGGCCCAATTTCAATATAAAATCTTAATTAATAATCAAATATATTTATAATATAAAAATTTATATTTATATTAGTATTAATATATTATAATATTAATACAAATTATTTATAAAATTGAAGCTTTAATTTCATTTTCAGTACAAAATCAAAAATAGCATAGAAAAGGTTCCGAATTATCATAAGTAATAAAAATAATTAATTCTACATACCAGTTGAAAAGATATTATGGTGAAATAAATATTTATATTACAATTAAAACAAAGTAATAATAATAAAGCCCTAATCATGCCCCATTTTCAGTATAAAATCTAAAATAAACCCTCAGGACCCTAAAAAAGAAGCCTAGCTTTTCCCCAATCACCAGCTTAGGTAATATATTTATGTGTTAATAATTATTTTGGCTTTTTGGAGCCCTTGGTTGTACATGGATTATATATATATTTTCAGCATGTTATTCCATGGCATGTTCCACCGAACTAATGCCGCAAAGTGCCATCGATTGGCGAAATAAAATACATGTTCATCTGTGCACGAATTATATTATTACGATCAAGTATTTTTTGCCGCTGCTTTGTGCTTAATTAATTTATATTTTTAGCTGGCCATCCGAAAATGCGAGGCACACACAACACACAACAAACATTTTTATGCAAATGCCCTGTAATGTGACAATGAGGTCAGATTGGTTTTCAAAACTGGCCGATGGGATGTGGATTATGATTTGCCGGAATGCGCCGGAAAATTTTCGGTTTATGGCAGCATTTTCCGCAACATTTGCGCAGAATTTGGTCAATAGTTTTCGCCATTTGGAGGGTTTCTAATTTGCAACATTTTGCGCGCTTTTTTCGCAATCAATTAAGTGAACCTGTTTCAGTGCAATTTGCAGATTTTCATGTGGAAACCTCAAAATTAATTTACAATTTTCACATTTTACACAGAGTGGTAAGGAAATATATATACACCCAGTCGACGGCAATTAATAAATGACTCAATGAGGAAATGACTAACTGAGGGAGCGGACTTCGAGCTTATCCGGCATGAACCGAAAGTACCCGGAAAAATACCCATAAAAAGGTTCTACTTTGGGACTGCAGGACACTCAGGACAAGGGGGGTCGCGTGTCCAGACGCAGGTGCACTGATTACCGGCTGACTCACCTCCTTTCCACAGATCCCTGCCAGGGCATTTGTCAACGTCACAAAATTCTCCTTGACTCCGGGGGTGGACTTCGTCCCTTTGTGTGTTTGTTTTGCCCTTTTCTGCATCATTCACTTCCGGTCCGTGGCTGCAACGTGACTCATTCGAGGTCCTTGTGGCCGGGGGAAACCCTTGCGACGGCGCTACCCTGCCCTGTCAATGGGGTCCCTGTCCTCCCTGGCCGATTTTCCAGCACTTGAGAGTAACAATTCCCGGAAAAGGAGCCCACTCTGGGCCTAGGAAGATCCTTGCCTTGTCTAAGATTACACCAAAAATACTCGATTTTATATAGGTTTTTAAGAGGAAGTGTATTTGGAATCGAACTTGGCTCTTCTCTATTCTTGTGCCGAATCCTCAAATGCTAATTGGCCACGCCCACGTGCCGCCCCCCAGCTTAATGCACATTAAAAAAAACCATAGTAAAGTTAAGCTAATATTTTGATTTAGTAAATCTATCAAAGGGCATTTACGTGTAATATTTAAATTCTCTACTAATTAATCTGGTTCTTCAAGCTATTTTTTAGTATCAGCTCGCAGGTATCTGAGTTTTCTTTCTGTGTAAAAACAGCCCCAAGAGCGTCACCGCTGGGGCAAGTCTGCAAGTCAGTGAAGGCTCTTGAAAGTTCGAGCCGCATGTCACACGGGTTTGTTGCCCCAATCTAGGCTGCACTGTACTACAGGGAACCCAGCTGGAAAGGGGTTAAAATATAGCACGATATAATATATATTTTACTGATTATATACTTTAATATATTACATTATGATTTGATTGGGTTTTATTATATTAGACAAAGTAAGTAAGCAAGTTAAGTAAATAAGTAAAGTACTTACTCCTACTGCTCTCTTCTACCAATTTGTGACTTTTAAACCTTTGCTTCACTTTATTTATAAGTTAAACTATAAAATATATAAATATAAATCCACCGATATGGGCATTAGTTTATATATATACCCCAAGTCAACCTGGCGAACCCAATCATGTGGCACAGTGTGGTTGCAGGACTTCGAGGTGGAGGCTGGGAGCCGCAGGATG
>VNKC01002048.1:44632-73158 GCA_008042775.1 Drosophila pectinifera
CACGGATGCCCCGCACACACACACACACACACACGGATAGGCCACACACAGATAGGCCACACACAGATGCGCCGCACAGACACAAACACACACGCATCGGGGCCCAACTGCAGCAACACTTTCAAAACAAATACAAACAACAACTGACAGCTACCACCGCACTTTCTTCCTCACAAAAAAATATGTATAGGCAGAGACGGGGGGGGGGGGGCAAAGGCGGCTTAGGGGGGGCGACACGTCGCTTTGAACAATGCAAGTTAATTAAAGTGCAATTAAACACAGGCACGGGCCCAAGTCCGGGCCCAGGCAAGATGCAGATGCAGCTAAACAGATGAGGTCAACTGGAGATGGCTCAAAGCAGCCAGCGGGGGGGAGGGAGCCGGGAAAGTGCGGTAAATGTATTAGAGACCAAGCACCACACACTAATTAATTAAAATTAACATTCAGCAAAGCACAACAGAGCTGAGGAACCAGTGTGGTTAGTGTCAATAATTATTGAAATTATAAATTCACGCGAGATATTACTCGAGATACATATAAGCCAAGCCAAGTATCCCTAAGATATTAAGTACAAATCGTACTACCTTGCCTTCTACCAAAGTTGCTTTCCTTTGAGCCGAAAAGACAAAACCAGAGACACATTTCTGACCGCAGACATTTGCTCTCCACGCCCAGGAGCTGCTTTCCCGGAAAAACCTCAATCTTTGCCCCTTCCGCTGCGGCAAAGTCTCCAGCTTGACCCCTAGTTTTTGGCCCAAAACTTTTGCCAGTTGTTTGTAATTATTTATAGCACCTCCGAGCAGCTCCTTTTGGTCCTTTTTTTGTGCCGAAAGTAGAAAACACTTTCCAGGAATGTGGCTGAGATTCTGCTGCAGTTTCTGCGGCGAAAACAATGCCATACAAATAAATACAAAACTTTTGGCCAAACAACTAGCAAATATAAGTGGGAATCATTAACCCCTGCTGCCTAACTAACTCAATGCCAATTAAAAATAATTTTTAAATATTTTATTTTAAATCTAAAAATGGAGAAACCCTATTTCCTTACAGGTTACTTAAAGTTTTTATATACTGACACCCAGATAATTAAATACTGGACACAAGGGGTTAAGGATAAGAGTCGGGGACTGGGGAAAGTGGGTACTGAGGGGGGCCAGAGCCTGTATGACAGGTGCATGCGTCATCAGTGTTCGTGCAAAGGCCAAAGTGTGCACAACGACCACAAAAAGTGGTAAATAATTTCGCAAAAGTTGCTCAAACAACCTGAGCCCCCAAAATATCAAACGGTGGAAAATCCAACAGCAACAGCAACAACACCAAAATGGGGGGGAAACAACAAAAAATTGAAAAACTGGGTAATTGGGAGTGGCAACACGCCCCCTTGGCCAACTGCCATGGCAATTACACGTCTCCTCTGACAGGAGAGGTGCCCACAAATTAGCCGTGGCAAGGCGCAAAGGCCCGAAGACAGCGGAGCGCGCTGGCAAAACCCAAACTGACAAAATAAAATCAGGAAAACAAAGCCAACAAAAATACAGCTGAAATGCTGAAAATACGAAATACGAAAATACGATAACTGAAAACCCGAAAGAGTAGCTGGAAACCGAAAACCGAAAACCCCAAAATAAAGCCCAAATCTTCGCCACGAAAGTCGGCCGAAAAGATCCCCAAATGCGGAAAATTAAGGTTGGGCCGTGAATGCATCAAGGCGTTCCAAGTGCAGTGGTTCTGGTTCTGAAATATAACCAAGAAAAGCTCAGGAAAATATATAACAAATAAATAATATAAATATAAGTTAAGTTAAGACCTTAAGTGTGAAATTTACTAACAAGAAACCAAATCAAACTCCGTTAAAGGATATTATGTTCAGACTAAAACCCAGAAGACTGACTTGCCTTCCTGGTAGATATTTTATATAGTAAACAGATCTTTGGCTGTTTCTATTTATATCTCCTATTAACTGAAGACTCACTTAGTTCTCTATTAACTATTTAATTAAGTAATATTCTTAATTTTAGTTAGTATTCCCATTTTACTAACTTGCAACCACTGTTGCCGCCGCTGCATTTGCTTGCAGTTGGCAGTTGCTGGCTTTTTGGTTTTCAGTTTTTTTGGCCACATAAACCAGTTTCGGCACCGCGGCCAGCAAAAAAAAACTTTCCATTTCGAAACCGCCACTGAAAAAAGGTTAAATGTGAGCGACAAATGCAGCGGAGCTGTTTTTCTTTATTTTTTTTTTCCAGGTTCGCTTCGGTTTCGGTTTCGGCCTCAGTTTTTCGGTTTCGATTTCTGGTTTCGGGGCAATGTCTTCGGCGCCTGACAGTCCGCCGATAAGAGCCCGGTGGGTTTCTGGGTTGGGTTTACTTGCCCCGTCTTACCCCTTCTCGGGGGCTGTCTTCTGATAAGATTTCCTTTTTCTGGGGCTGAGCCTAACAAATGATGGTGGACGCTGACAGCCGGGCAGCTGCCTAGCTTCTGGGATAATAAGGAATAATAATAGCAAGTATACCTCCATATATTTGGTAAATAAAATTATAGGATTATATTTAACATAATAATAAATAACTAAATATATAATAAAATAAATAAATAATATTATATAATATAATATTCCAATAGTATAAAGAGCTATGCAATATAATATAACTATAATCTAGTAAATAAAATCATATGAGTATAGGTATACAATTATATAAAATATCTTAATAATTTAAGAGTATAGAAAGCTATTTTTCCACATAATATAATTAAAATGTAGTAAATAAAATTATATAAATAATTTTAATATTTTATTAAGATAAGCAGCTATTTTTGAAAAAAAGAATAAAAATACGATATAGTAAATAAAATTATATGAGTATAAGTATGAAATTATATAAACAATTAAAATATTCTAATAATATAAGCAGCTATTTTTGCCACATAATAATAATATATAATAATAAAAATATAATGTAGTAAATAAAATTATAAGAGTATAGATATAGAATTTTATAAATGATTTAAATATTATAATAANAGAATTTTATAAATGATTTAAATATTATAATAATATAGGCAGCTATTTTTGCCACATATGAAAAATATATTGTAGTAAATAAAATTATAGGAGTAAAGTATACAATAATTCAAATAACTAAAATATTCTAATAATATAAGCAGCTATTTTTGCCACATAATATAAATATTATAAAGTAAATAAAATTATTTGAAGGTATACAATTATATAAATTATCTTAATATTATAATAATATAAGCAGCTATTTTTGCTTCACAATAAAAATATAATGTAGGAAATATAATTATATGAGTAGAGGTGTACAATTGTATAAGCAATTTAAATATTTTAATAATATAAGCAGTTCTTTTTGCCACATAATATAAATATAATGTAGTAAATATAATTATATGAGTATAGGTATACAATTAAATAAACAATAATATTCTAATAATATAAACAGCTACTTATTGCACAAAATATAATTAAAATGTAGTAAATAAAATTATATGAGTATAAGTATACAATTATATAAATAATTAAAATATTCTAATAATATAAGCAGCTATTTTTGCCACATAAAAAATATATTAGACTGTGCACTAATCCTCCTAAGATATTGGCAGCTTAATTAAGAATTCTAGTTTGCATAGCATAATTAAATTAAATCAAATTTAATATATTTGATGTATTTCTTTGAGCTACAGATTTGGCAACTGCAAGCTGTGGAGTCTTCCGCCATTATTGTCAGCTTAGTTTCAGCATTGCAATTATTCAAAGCTTGTTTAAGCCGGGAAAAAAGATTGAAAACGAAAAGCCAAGTAAAACCGCACTCGACCTTGGGCAAAAAACAAAACAAGGCATAAAAAAAGGCCCCAAAACAATGCTAAATGTAAGATTTTCACAGCGGGACAGAAACATAAAGTTTATACACAAATGGAGACCAGTTCCCACACAAGTCGCGGCGGTGTAACAAATCGGTGTGCTACTTTAAATGGTCCACTAAAGTATATATCTCTGGGCCATCGCAAGGGGCTGCCATATGAAATATGTCTCTAATATTGGCTTAAAACACTCGAACAAAGCCCCGTGAAATATGCGTGTGTTGGCCCGGCATCATCACCTCGAAAACGTTGGTTGATCATTATGATATGATGATGACGAAACCGAAACCGACACCGACACCCCAGTTAAAGCCCAGGCATTTGCATTCTGGATCTGAATCTGATTCGTAGTGATTTACGATCCGCTTGCCAAATGCGAACACTGACTAATTCGGGGGTTGCCTCTTTGATCTGCCAGGAGAAATATAACAAATTGCCCACCAAATCTTGGCTTGATTAATAAACTGTGTTTTTATTTTGATTCCACTTTTCGACGGACCCTTCTTATCACCAGAAACAGCAACAGAAACAGGCACTGAAAACGGCCATAAATCGTGGCCTTTTTTGTCACAATATTATTTGCATCCAAATTGGAAAATTTCAACTTAAATTTGCTTGATAAGCCCACTAAATTGGTCTGCTCGGAGATTTATTTGCTGGCCCTGCCCATAATCGAGTCAAATGAATATTGAAAAGTTACAAATTCTTGATTAAAAAATATTTATGAAGCGGGAAAATATTCCACAAGAATGTCGGGGAATTAATACAATATATATTCCTTCATTTTATCAAGAAATATATTGCTTAGAAATTAGCTGATAATAATTTATATATATTTATTAGCAGTTCTCTACTCTAAATTAAAAATTATATATTTAAGCTTACTTTCTATATATTTCTTCATTTTATTAAGAAATATATTGCTTAGAAATTAGCTGATAATAATTTATATTAATTTACTAGCAGTTCTCTACTCTAAATTAAATAATATATATTAAAGCTTACTTTCTCTGTGCCTGAATTGGGTTTATAATTTAATAATTATTTTTGATTCAGACCAGTTGGTCATCAATTTAATTCGCATTCGATTACAATTAGATAATTGATTTTCCCCGTAACACGTTCGTTGTTCTGACTCCCCCGCAAAATGCCGAAAACCGACCGCAAATTTTATATTACAATTTTCAATTTGCCGTGGCCATTCAATGTCAGTCGATTGACCAAAAACAGCAGCCAAAAATTGGGCTCACAAAAAAGATACAAAGTAAAGAGACAACAAAAAATGCAATAAAAATCAGTTGGCCAAGTGACAGAGTCAGAAATCCAAATTAAATGCGAAAAAGAATACAAATCCAAGCCGAGGCGAAGATGGAGTTTGACTGGATTCGAGCCGAGACCGGCGACACAATAAAATGCGTTTAAAAATTACGAATAAAATTAAGCATTTTCAACAAAAGATGACCAAACAACAGATTTAAGATACAGATAAGCCGGGGATTAATACTAACAAGCCGAAGTTAAAGTACTCTTTAAGCCGAAATAATAAATAAATAATTTACTTGGTACCTGTGAGCTGTTAAAAGCGGTTTTTAAGGAAACTTTAGCTGGGATAAAAAGCTAGTAAGCTTCAAGACCTTTTGGGCCATACAAGCCTGATGGCCAAGTGAAGTCAACCCAATTGCAATTTCTGGCAGTGTCATGAAAACTTGTTTTCTTATTGTTATTGTTATTAGCATTTTTCTCTGTCATTTGATGTTGTATTTTTGCTGGCAGCGTCAAAATATAAAAATAAAAACAAAATGCAAAGTTATGGCCACGAGTTGTGGGGCAGGTTTTTATTTTATTTCGTTTTGTCTCCTATTTGTTGTCTCTCTGTATTTTTTGCTGAAGACGAAACGCCCACGCGACCAACATTTTTTCCTTGTCTTTTGAACTCCCCTCTACACGGAAAGAAAATGTTTAAGAAGTCATAAAACTCAGAAAGAAATAGAGAAACAAACAGACACTAAGCTGCATTTTGTTTATATTTTATATAAATGTTTGCGCTGTGAAAACATTTCTTTAGTAATTATTTTTAGTACTCTAGTGACCTGATATTACATATTAATTAATATTTTATGAATTAACCATTTAATTAGATTTTTATAGAGCCTCTTTTCCTGCGTGTAGCCACCGCCAGCGTGTGGTTGCACATACGCCGCGAGGTCTTGCCTTTGATTTGAAATACGAATGAGAAAACCCGTTGCCAGCGCCACATAAATAAATAAAAAATATTCCCCGCACATGTGTATCTGTAGTCTGGTATCTACGAGTTGCGGATAAATAAAACCATGGTGTTACACGACAATTCGTGCAGGTGTTATTGAGACTTGCGAATGATTTGGCGCCAGTTAATGGCGCTAACCGACTTTTTCGGTCTGCGTATCTCAAAACTCAGCGAACTCAGCGTCTCCCCCGAAATATATTTCGATTTGTGTGCCAAATGCCCGGCGATAAGTCAGAGTTTATCCACAAAATACGAGCGTTCCTTTTCGGTTGCCACGGCTGACAAGAAACGCAAATATTGTGGCAAATACTTAAGTGACTTGCGCTCCAAATGGCTGCACTTGAAACGCTGACAAAAAATGGCCATTTGGCCATTTAGGGAATTAATGAAAAATTTGTTATTGGCCAGAATAAATAATTACAGGCAATTAAATATTCATACCTCATATTTAAATGCAAAAGAATTGGGAAACTATTTTAAAAGCCTAATGTATATTAACTTTCTTTTGATCGTGGCTTGTAAGTATTCAACAGTAAACTTTAATATATTTTTAAAATGTTTAGCATATAAATCAATTTAAATAAAATATTAAGTACTTCTTTAAAAATATTTGAACCAATTTTCTTCGTGTTTCTTCTAATAAATGGTTCTTTATTTTAATTGTAAATATTTAACAGTAAACTTTAATATATATTTTAATATGCTTAGCATATAAATCAATTTAAATAAAATATTAAATAATTCTTTAAAAATATATGAACCCATTTTCTTCGTGTTTCTTCTAATAAATGGTTCTTTGTTTTAATTGTAAATACTTAACAGTAACCTTTAATAGTTTTTAAAAGGCTTACCATATTAGTTGAATAAAATATTATGCACTTCTTCGAAAATATATAAACAATTTCTTAATTTTTATTGTAAGTACTTAAAAGTAACCTTTAATATATTTTTAAAATGTTTAGCATATAAATCAATTTATATAAAATATTAAATACTTCTTTGAAAATATATAAGCCCATTTTCTTCGAGTTTTTTCTAATAAATGGTTCTATATTTTTCTTGTAAGTATTTAATTGTAACCTTTAGCAAACAAATTAATTTATATAAATATTGAATACATCTTTGAAAATATATAAGTCCATTTTCTTCGAGTTTTTTCTTATAACTGGTTCTTGATTTTAAACTTGAAGTAAACCTTTCTGGGAGTGCCACTCAACAAAAGACTTAAAGACCCTTTTAAATCCAGAAATTATTTTAATAAAATACGTTTCCATCTCCTTAGATGTCTTCACTTTCTTGGAAATTAAGTATGACTCTCAGGTGGTAAAAAATCAACTCGAAAAACCGCAGGGCCATGTAAAATCCCGAGAATTGAATGAAACCGCAGCCTAAAATCGCTCCGCTTTTAAGCAGAAACTTCCGCCATCGTATCGGGCCAGCTTAGATTGATTCCGAAAGCTGAAAGTTGGCTCTAACAGCTCAAACCGTCTTTATTATTTTTCAGATTTTTATTCGCCGCCTTTTTCCCGGGAAGAACCAGCGGACAGTGCAAAGGCGCAAATTAAAATTAAAATAAATAGCAGCCCGGTTGGCAAATATAAGTCTTAGCCCCTTGCTGCCGTTTGGCGTGTATTTTTTTATTTTCTCCTCACTCCGCCTGTTTGTCCCCTTGTTCGGGCCTTATTTTATTTATTTATTTTTACTTTCCGGCAGCTGGAGAGCCGAGAAATCTGAGAAATCTGAGAAGTCCCAGCTCCGGCGGTCAGCAAACTTTTGGCTTTGCTTTTGGCTCTTCTAATTAAGATGAATTAAGCAAAATCATTTCGATTAGAAAAACGGAGGAGCGACAAAAAAAAAATAAAAATAAAGCCCCGCCACAAGATGAAGATGATGAAAAGGCAGAAGCAGCTAACAGCTAACAGCTAACAGCTAACAGCGGCGGCGGCGGCTAACTGTTCTTTGAGGCGTTTGATGACGAGCCGATGGATGACGGCCAGAAAATACTACTGGAAAAAATAAGGCTGCGATGGAATAAAATAAAATAAGACAAAAGCGTTGACAGATGCGACGACGAGGGGCCTGGGCCCGGACTTGGGCTTGGGCTTGTAATTGCTGTTAACTGTGGGGCATAATAACTTTATTAGGAAGTTCGTCATGATGACGATGATGGCCTCTCCAATTGAGGGCAGACTTAAGTGCCCCACCAGGGAAACTGGGCTTTTGAGGGGGAAAACGCTTATTGGGAATTTTGGGAGAAACTATATTCTTTAATTGTCCTGGCCAAAAGGTCGAGTTTAAGTACTACTCTTGGCTTACTTTAAATTCTTATTTACTTCAACTATATTTTATATATATATTTAAATGCATTAAAGGTCGAGTATTAAGCTCATCCTTTCTCTGTCATATAACACATATCTATGCGAGCTAGGCAAGATTTTTGACAGATTTTTGGCAGAGTTTATTACGCGTTTAGGCCGCATTTATACCCCGTTTAGGCCGCGTCTAGCTCCCAAGTGAATGCTTTGTACGACAACTTTCCGGTTTTTTTTTTCTTTCGGTTTTCCTCTTGTCGAAGAGGCAGCAAGTGAAATTCCCCGGCCTGGCCATCGTATTGTTGTGTGTATTTTAATTAATTAAGATTTATAAGCGGCCGCCGACAAACGAACGCAATTCAGCGGAAATTTAAATGCACAGACCACCGACCACCGACCGAGCCTGTCTTCGGGTCTTGAGTTCGAGAGCTTGAGCTGCCGGCTGCTGTGCGAAAAGTCCCTCCCCTGCCCCTGGCCTTTCTTGGCCACAGCCGAGTTGCCATGTATTTAATTTAATTGAATTTGCGCCGCCATCAACGGGCGGAGGAGGGCGGAGAGGAGCAGCAACACGACAACGACGATGACGAGGAAACTTAACGAGCGAAACGTGGCCCAAACAGCAACAACTACGGCTAAAACACTGGCCAACGGGTGACCCCTTCTACGGATACGGTTACGGTTACGGTTACGCAGTTACGCAGTTACGGGGTTACGGGTGCACTGCACGAAAAACAGGTGTATTTATATACGTTTATCTTGTATCCTTTGCACATTCTTATATCGTTTTATCGAGATAAATACTCGAAATCAAATTCAAATGAGTTCTTTAGCTATTTTGTCTGAGGTGTAATTGATCTTGGCTAATTAAGCTGTTTTTTTCATAATTATTAATTAATTATTTAATTATTAACAGCACTTAGACCAACCTGAGATAAATTATAAGTTATAAACGTTATATTTACATCGAAAATATCATGTTTTATGGCAAACAAGAAGTATTATAAATTTTGTTATTAAAAACGAAATATTTTATAGTTCAAAAAATTAAAATTACACGAGAAATATAGATAATAAAATTAAATAAAAGAAATAAGGTTAAAAATAAAGTCATCTTGATTTGATTAAAAATATTTATAGCAAATAGTTTAAATACTGTTTAACTTTTTATTGAAACATGACAAGACTAAATGAATTTATTGATGTACCATTTATTTATTATAATATTTTATTATTTCAAAAATCAGTAAATAAAATAAAATAAAAAAGATTAATAACATAATGTGAAGTATTTGTCTTGAAGTCTTGAATTGATTAAAAATATATATATAATATAATATTGGAAAATTATAAGGATACATTAATTTATTTATGTAACATTTATTTATTTAAATACTTAAATATATTTAAAAAATAAAAATTAAACAAGAAATATATATAAATAAATAAAATACAAAAAGATAGTTAAAAATAAGAAGTGAAAAATTTACAAATATTAAAAGACTAAGGAGGATCATCTTGGTTTGGTATTTATATATATAAATATATTTAATATATATTTAATTAGTATTATATATACTTAAATTCAAACTCTATACACTTTTATTAAAATAAGCAAATTATAAATGAATTTATCTAAGTACCACTTATTTCCCTCAGTGCACACGGGTAATATGATAAAATGATTACACATCCGCCTCGAGTTTGCACTGAGACATTGCTCATACGACACGTTGTTGCCTCGCAGCCCCGAGGGCTGGCGAAAACAGGAAATCGTGTTTAGTCTTAAGTCGAGACCCGCCGCACCGCCCTCCCCGCCCCCCCTCACATTTGGCCGGACGGAATGGAGTCCGGGGGAAAGAGACAGGCAGAGGGGAGAGGTGGAGAGGTGGAGAGGTGGAGAGGGGTAAGCACTGCCATTGCGAGATGTTGTGTCCAATGCAATTATGAAAATTTACGAGTTTTTTGTTTCAACAGACAAAATGCGTTGTTTTTCGCCTCGCCTCGCCCGCCTGCTTTATTTTTTGGGTGAAAATAATTTACGATCCGCAAAAGTTTTCTCTTAACTTAATGCTGCAAAACATCACCGAGGAACATGACCGACAAATAAACCATCGCGACGCGACAGAAAACTTTAAAAATGACGAAAAAGTTGGTCAAGATTTCCAAATGTAATAAACTTTAGCAATAACTAACATTCAACTTATATTTTTAAATGCATTTTATGCTTTAAGTATATTTAAAGATCCCTGTCTGAGCCCCTCGATATTTATATATATATATATATATAGACCTCGCATGCCGCAGACAATCTTCTCCTTCTTCTGCGCCAGTTAATAATTAATTATATAATTGCAGGCGGAGCAACAAAGTGGGGAAAAACAAAGGAGGCGAAAGATGTCGGCGCCCAGGTGAGTTCTCACGCTTGTCCCTCGCACTGGGGTCATGCTGAAATATTTATTATAATTATAGGTCACTCTGGTCTATTCATAGGATCTGCGAAAATAATCGATATGCATGCGTGTGCCGGGCCCTTGTTTCGTTGAGAGGTCCTAACAAATTGTGCGAGGCTCCCCAGTTGACATCGGGCCCAGAAAAAAGGTGGAATCAGCCAGGGGCAGGTGTCAAAAAGAGGTAAATAAGAGGCAGGACACTGGGAGAAATAACTAGAGGAGTTAGGAGGCTCCTATATATATTATATATCAGCCTTTTAGGCCTTAAATCTGGTTAGAACTTATTTTTCTTGTGCTTCCTTTCTGTAAAGAATTGTTGGCCAAACACAAACTGCTTTTGGCCAGATTCTAGTTGGGCCAAGATGCGATTTGTAGGCGCTGACATTACGAAAGTGCTGGGCATCATTCCGATTCCGATTCGGATTCCGATTCGGGTTCGGACTTCGATTTCAATTATGCCGCATCATTTTTCAAGTTCGCATCGCTGCGTCGGCACGCGACAGAAATTAATAATTGAGCGGCGGCGAGAGAGACGGACTGCTCGGTTCAGAGAGAGACGGCTGCAGTGCCATTTGCCAAATTGAAAGCAGCAGCCGATGTGGAATCGGACGTGGATGTGGCTGTGAATGTGTCTATAGCTATGGCTGTGGATGTGCCTCTGAATGGAGATGTGGATGTGAATTGTGGATGTGGATGTGGATGCGGTGATGATGATGATGATGCCCAGTCAATTTCGCCTCACTTTGATTGTATGCAAATCTTGGGGGCGGGCCGGGGGGGAGCTGCATATTGGATGTAAATTAAGTGCATCACTTGTTGCCTGGCGCGGGGTGCACAGCAAGAAAAGTACCTAGCCTTAAAGTATTATATAATATAAAATAAAAATATATAAATAATATGTATATAATTTAAGATACTCTCTTTTTCTTTATATTAAGAGTAGAAATACTTGCTTTATCTAGATTTGTGTGGAGTTAAGTGCTGGAAATTATAAATATTTAATATAAATATAAATATTTCCTTGTGCTTTTCTCTCCGTGCAGCAGTGAGTCCGGAAACGCAACAGAAGACTTGGCTTCTGCTTTCTTCTATTTAATGGGCCCTCAATGTGAGCAACAGGATGCAGGTGAAAACTTGTGAAAATGCCGGACGCTACGGGGAAATCAAATCATGGAGAAAAATCACTGAAATCACTTCCAGGTAACCATATCTATAAAGCACTTTATATGACTTATTTATATTAAAATAAAAAAAGAAACAAAGAAGTATAATATAGTTTCTTTACTTATAAATTTCCCTAATATTTCCTAGAGTCTAGAATCTTCACATTTTGTGGTAGCCAGAAGTGCACTCTCCTAATTGTGAACTCTATAAATTGCAATTCCGGTAAAAGCCATTTTCAGCCAGCTGAGCCCCGCTGCCAATTACACTTTGGCCATGGCCAACGAGTGGGGGGAGAGAGAAAAGAAATTGAATCAATTAAATCATAATATTTGCAGCACACAACAGTGATCAATGGCTCGAAACCTTGTTGTGTGTCATTAATTGAAGAGGATATGCCAGGAGGAGGTGTCCTGCCGGGGGGGGGGGAGCAAACAAACAGGACGCATTTGCAAAAAGCCACACACGGCAAACCGCATGAAATCACATAACTTAAAATAACTCTATTAACCTGAACGAATTTATTATTTTGGCCAGCAGCTTTTTCCGCTTTTCGGAGGGTCACTTGTGTTCGGATTTGCAGTGACAATGAAACACGTGACTTGGACAAAGCCAGGATGCGGGGCCAGGACCAGAGAGAGTCCTGTTCCATTTCGTTGGCCGCCTTTGTTCGACTCGCTTCTCTGATTTTTTGTTCGCCGCACTTTTCGGAGTTGCGGAGCAAAATTTATTATCCTTGCCTCCTGCTGCGGCACCTACACCTACAGTACCCCCTCCCGTTTAATTGTGCGCCATTTAAGCACCTGCTGTGCCCCCTCCCCGAGCCCACAACCCCACATGTCCATACATCATTGGGCCGCAAAATGTTTATGACCCTTATGGCACGCCATGGCAGGGCCCCGAAAAAGGCGCCCCCAACGAGCATTTAATAGTTTTGGCGCGGCATTTTCTCGTAATGCTTTATTTATTTTTAATCATAGAACAAATACGAGCAGAGGGCCCAAACCCGTGGCAGGCAAAAATATGGCCCATCATTTGTTCAACGATATGTGCAAACAATTGGCGCATTAAGGCCAAAAGCGGAAAATAAATTATCATTTAATTGATTGGAACAAGCAGCGGTGGGTTTCAGCTGATACATAGAATAATGATCGGGGATCTTGAAGTACATATGTGGGCCCAAATAAATAAGGCTTTATAGGAAGTAAGCCTAGAGCTCCTGGCCAACATTTGCTGGCCAGAACTACGCCTCAATTGAGTTCAAATTATTGTCCAGGCCGTAACAGAATCGTTTCGAGACATTGGGTATTATTAGACCAAGATTTTGGGGCCCCCGGGGCTCCATCAGTCACTTCTTGACTCATCGTCGTCGCATTTCTTGATTGAGGGGCCAAACTCAATTATTTCTTCGTCTCTTTATCATTTTTTTCTATACTAGCTCTGTGGCTCGAAGGCCTTCTAATAATTACTACTGTTGTCGTACCATTTCTACATTCCGTGTTGTTGTGTTTAGATAGGAGTGACTACTGTGGCGACTACTCCGAGTCGAGTCCATCAATCAATCATCTTTGGAAATGCTGCATTCGAGAGAGGTATTTACTCAGAGAGGCCTGCAGCACGAATATGTCAAGTCGTGGCTTCTAAGTGATTCTCTTAATGGATATCAGGAGTAGGAAGAGTCAGTCACTGGTAAATCTTAATATTTATACCAATATTATTATTATTACTTCTAGTAAAAGTTACAAGAATTTATTCCAGTTTTTCTTGGCTTAAAAAAATGATTTTAGCTGTGCAAATCGCTTTAGACATTTGCTAAGGTCAATGAGGAGAATCGAATTGCGGAATTATAGAAAAACGAGCGGCAAAAGTCTAAATAAATTATCCAAAAGCAGTCACTAATGACACACAAAATCCCATGAATATATAGAAAGATACAGGGATTGGAAAGCCTATTAAGTAAGGGTAACCAAAGCCTTATAGAGGGGTTACCATGGCGAAACCGAAACCGAAGCTGAAATCCATTTTCCGGCAAAGCCGGCCCACATCCACATCCGTCGCCATGGCCGCAGGTTGAACCACTAAATGCGGTTTTTTTTTATGATTTCCACACTTCCATTTGCCATTTTCTGACTGCCTTTTTTTGCTTTCTAATTAAGCAATCTTTTTTTGTTTAAGTTTTTGCGGGTATCTTGATTTTCCGCTTGTGTGCGGCAATTTAAGACAAGCTGGTATAAGTTTTGGCCTACCTACTTGGGTAATAAATATAGTAAAAATATTTATAATAATATTATGTAAAATCTTCTATATTCCAAGGCTGCTTTTAAACTTTTCCTTTGATATTTCTTGACCTAACTACTGAAGTAATAAATATAGAAAAATATTATTAATAATATTATGTAAAATCTGCTATATTCCAAGGCTGCTTTTTGACTTTTCCTTTGATATTTCTTGCCTAATTCTTTGGGAATGTCGCTGAACTTTGGCGGGGGAGCGCACAGAGGAGGTCTTCCAAATGAACAGTCACACACTCAAATCTTAATCACAACTTCCTGTATGAATTGATATTTTTATTTTTGTCTTGCAGTGTTTCTCCCTCCGCTGTTCGTTATTATTTCCTTTATTTTTGTCTTGTATTTATTTCTCTATTTCTGTTTGGTCGTGGGAAAAAGCTAAAGGCGTATTTTTGGGTGGGCCCGGAACGGAAGATTAGTATGCAAAGGCCTGGAAATGATTACAAAAAATGGTAGTATAAGTATGGAAAAAATTACCAGCTTGCTGAAGGCTTTAATTAATTAATTGTACCCCTAAAGAGCTGACACATTAAGCGTAGTTTTTATTTTAACAATTAGTAAAGTGTTTGGTTCAATAAAGACTATTAATTGGTGTGCATGTTTGCTGAGTTTACATTTGTTGCTTAATTTGGCTTCAAACCTCATATTTATTTTCCTAGCTTGGCTTGGTTTAGTGTGCCCGTTTCTGTTTATCACAAAATGACCTAAATTAGCATAAAAATATATTTATAGTGTGGCAATAGCAAAGCAAGAGTCATAAACTTAAGAACTCCAACTTTCAAGCTTTTTCTCATAACTTCAAGTGACTATTTATATTCCTCAGTGTAATTGGCGGTTTCCGGTCTCTGGGGGCAGAGAGAGGAATTCGGGGATTATGAATCCCTCGTAGAATTTTGAATTTTTGGGGGAAAATTGGGTGGAAAGCGGGCAGCAGCACTTGGCACGCATAATTCATGTAAATTGCAGAATCGCACTTTGACAATGGCCGGTGCCCCGGCGGCCCGGCTGCCACGCCCAATTTTCGTCTCGCCGCCCAGACACCTCCCCCTGCCCCTCCCCGCATCAGCGATTAACCCACTAATGCGCATAAATTTGAGAATCTTTATGCGCTTGACTGCTGTCCGCTGATTGCTGCCGGCGAACAAAACTAAACACTTTTAAGCCCATAAATTTTGCCATCACAAAAGACCTAAGCAAATCAAAACAAAGCCACTCCCACTGAGAGAAATAATAGCTAAGGAGAGATATTATAGTTGTCATAAAGAAATATATATATGACCCCTAAAAAAATGTAATAATTTAATATGTATCTTTGAAATATATCTCATTAAAGGCATTCCCCATTAGTTAATTATATTAAAAAATAAAGGCAAGAAACCAGCGCTTCCTTAGCTTTATAATTCCCAACGGTTTCCGGCCACAAGCTTGTGATTTTTTTTTTTAATAAAAATAGCAATTATATATTTCAAAAGAAAATATAAAAATAAAATATATTTCTAAAGAGAATATAAATATATATACATATTTATATATATATTTTTTTAGGTTTCCTATGAAGCAATCCAGTTCCTCTTTAATGCTAACAAAAGCACTTATTTTTCAAGCCCCTAATTTCTTACTGTGTAGTGCGACAGAGGCGGCAAGCAACTCATTTGAATAGTGATATGATTCCGATTTGGTTTCGGGGTCTGCATTAATTAAGAGTTGGAAATTAGCGCTCGTGTTGAACGCGTGCGCAGAGCAAGTTATATATATGTACATATATAACTGGCCGATCGCCACGAATATATGGCACTGTCCGTCCCTTGACAATTTCCCATTAATCCTCCATCGGTTTGTGATCCATTTTCATAGAGATACTCCCGCTCCCCCCGACTTGATCAATCGCAGCCTCTCGGCCACAAAACTATTCACGATGAGAGATTTATGGGATTTATGGGATTAATGGGAGAGAGCGGCTGCTGGGTGGGATTGGGAAAAGCCACAAGTTTATATGTAAAACAAGTTAAATATATTATAGATATTTTGAGTCAAGGTTTATAGGTTTATAGGCTTGATTTAATTTTTTTTTTAATATTTACAATTACAATAGGTTACCCTTCATATGCTGTTTTATTCTTAAATATTTCCCCTTAAATCCACCAAGTTTTTGGGGCAAATCTCCCTCTTAAGGTTTATAGTTACCTCAATTTCTTTTTATTAGTAACTTGATTTAATTCTTTTTAATATTTATAATTACAATAAGTTACCCTGTATATGTTCTTTTATTCCAAAATATTTCACCTTAATTTCCCCAAGTTTTTGTGCCAAATCTCTCTCTGGCTTTTAAGGTCTATAGTTAACTTAAGTTCTTTTTATCAGTAACTTGATTTAATTATTCTTAATATATTTACAATTACTATAGGTTACCCTTCATATGCTCTTTTATTCCTGAATATTCCCCTTAATTCCCCCAAATTTTTGGGGCAAATCTCCATCTTAACGCCTAAGCTTAGGCTGTCTTTTAAGGTTTATAGTTAACTCAACTTCTTTTTTATTAGTAACTAGATTTAATTCTCTATAATATTTACAACTACAATAGGTTACCCTTCACATGCTCTATTATTCTTGAATATTCCCCTTAATTCCCCCAAGTTTTTGGGGCAAATCTACCTCTTAACGCCTAAGCTTAGGCCGGCTTTTAAGCCAGCTGAAGGGGGTGCTAACGGGTTGGCTGGGGGCTAACACGGCGGTTATGATTTGATCGGATTTTGCTCATGTCGTCTGTCGGCTTTAAGCATCCAATGGCTGGTGTGAACACAACACGAGGGAATATAGATAGACCGACCGAGTTGGCTTGGCCTGGCTAATACATTGTTTGGCTTAGCAGCGACTCTGCTTTGGCCAAGACAGCGGCCAAAAACTATTCATTCGCCCGGCTGTTTATTCATTTCTGTATTTTGTGATTTTATGTGCCGTCGTTGTCGCTGCCCCAATGCTCATTAAACACTTCCGCTTCTGATGCTGTCTGAACAGACTCCATGGAAATAAGATTCATCAAACAAAAGCCTTGCAGGCTGCCAACATTATTTTTATTTTGTTTTCATGAAAACAAAGGCAGGGAAGAATTTAATCAGAGATATAGGACCTGTGGATACCCTAACTGGGAAACTTGTACAAACTTATGGGTAATATTTACAATATGCACAGAGTGTAAGCCAGGCACCACTGCAGTCAAATTTGACAAATTTTTGGCTGAATGTAGACTTTGTTAGAGTTAAATAGTTATTATTTTAGTAACTATTTTTAGGGCAATTTAAAAGAGGTCTCATATCACTCTACCTAGATATATATATCTCCTTGCCATATAATATATATATATATATTTCTTAATTCATTAAATAAAGTAACAAATTTATTTACAAGTCCCCCAAAACAATAATTTTCCAAGAAGGCTTCTTGGAAAGGCAAGATATATATATCTCCTTGCATTTAAAATATATATATATATATTTTTTAATTCATTAAATAAAGTAACAAATTTATTTACAAGTCCCCCAAACAATCATTTTCCAAGAGCTTTCTGAGAAAAGGTTATCTCAAACAAATGATATGCAAATGTGCTAGGGTTTTGGGAAATCCACTGGAAAAAAGTGGGTGGAGGGGCCATGGCAATTGGGCATAAATTTCATTCACAATTACGAACGCAATCAACTTATTTACTTTGAATAATTAAAGCTACAAAAGGCGTTGGCTCTCAGACAGAAAATCGGAAAAGAACTCCGCCAAACCCGATCCCCTGGCATTATGCGATTGGGGGCGTGTCGGTGGAGGAAACAAAGACTCCGGCTCCGGGAGATCAATGGAAGGCCATGAATGAACTAATCCCGGAATGGAGATGAACTCTCAAAGGCAGCGAAATCAAATAATAAAAAAAACACACACAACACACAGGCGGGAGATGGGGGCCAGTGCTCCCTTCTGTAGGCTCATTGTTGCTGCTAAATTTAAATGAATATGCATGCAAATGGAAGCTCGATTCCCATTCAAAGGCCCTAAGTACAATGCGCCGAAAGAAAGCCAGATGGAGGAAGCCCATTTAGCTAATAATTGCCATGTTTTGTTCAATTTCTCAGCTGGTTCGGGGGTCGCGAAATTATATATATATAGGAGTTCGCAGTTTGCAGTTCGAAGTTCGCAGTTTTGAGTTCCAGAGGTCAAAGGCCGGGACAGAAATCAAAATTGGAGAGGTACTTCAACACCTTCAGGTTAGTGATTTCTAAAATATATAAAAAGTGCACAGATCAGCTTACCAATATCAATAGTTTAAACCCTGTTTTAACTTATACAAAAGGAACTCCAAAATAATATAAATAAGTATTTAAAACATTTACTTTCAGCTGCTCTTTACCTTCAGCTTAGTGATAGATAAAATATATAAAAAATGAACAGAACTCCTCACCTACATCAATAGTTTAAGCTCTGTTTTAACTTATTAAAAAAAAACTCCTATATAATATAAACAAATATTAAAAACATTAACTTTTAGCTGCTTTTCACCTTCAGCTTAGTGATGGCTAAAATATTTAAAAAGTGCTTAGTTCTCCTTACCAAAATCAATATTTTAAGCTCTGTTGTAACTTTTACAAAAGGAACTCCAAAATAATATAAATTAGTATTAAAAACATTTACTTTCAGCTGCTCTGGGTCAAAATATAATATAAAATAAATATAATATAAAATATAAATAATATATAAATATATACAAAGAGAAGCTGTTTCAGTAGGTAACCACATCTCCCTCCATCAGTAGCCTTTGCTGATTATCTAATCATGGTAGTTTTGCGTTTTAAAAACCCATTTAAACCCCGTTTCCTTTGAATATTCTGATAACAGGGTTACCGAATGCCATTTGCTCAGCAGATCCCACCGGCTGTCAGCTGATTTCCCGGAATGATCAATGGCTCTGGCCATAAACCCGGCGATAATCACTGGAAATCTCGGCGTAATTTCTATTGCTCGCTCTCCTGGGTACCAGAAAAAGCAGAAAAAAAGCAGAAAAAGCAGCAGGAGGCGGGGAAAAATCCAAAACGGCAGACAATCTCGGTAACAACAGTTACTCAACTTGGCTAACTGCCGACTGTCAGTTGGCAAAAAAGCACTCAACCAGCCAGTCAGCCAGCCAGTCAGTTAGTCAGTCAGTCAGCCATTCCGTCAGTCAGTCAGTCAATCAATCAGACCTCCACACCGTGCAGCTGATTTTTCTCACAATAATTTGTAGACCGCTAGGCTTTGTCAGAGACACCTGTGCTCGCTGGCCTTTTCCACTTTTCCGCCTTTTCCGAGTGCCCATTGGCCAAATATGAACGGAGAGTCTACAAATCGGAGTAGCGACTTTCCAGTTAGGCGGGGACACTAAGAAAAATAATAATTAAATACCCTGAGAAGTCCAGCAAGAAGGAGAACATTTTTTCCTCTTTTTAAGAGTTCAAATTTATATATAAAATCTATTTCCCCTTTTCCCTGAGTGCATAATTTTCCCAGCTACCGCCGACGTCCGAGGAGCCACATCTGAGTTGAACCTGGGCCGGGGATCTATCTATATGCCATGGGAACGGCCTACGCTCCATATACGACCACGTTAATGTGTAATAGTTCTATTAGTCTCAGGCCTCGGATCTCGGGTTGCAGCTAATCTGCACTGCTACCAAGTTTGGCCGGTTGTTGGCCCCTTCTCCTCCAGGAGACCCCAGCCCATCCCCATGAGAACCGATGGCCGAGAGCCGATGGCCAAGAACCGGATGGCGCTAGATAAAAAAAAGCGGTAGTTAGAGCCTATACTGAGAGATACCTCTCGACTGAGAGATACCTCTAAATTCTATCTTATTTTTTAAGTCAGTATAAAAGACTCCCTCAGAATTAAGCAATTAAATAAAAATGTAAAGAAATTTATGAGAGTTATAAGCAAATGACCTATATTCCCTCACCATTACTGGGTGCCAAAAAATAGAATTACGCCAACAGCAAACGTATCTTTGTTTATATTGTGTATATATATATATTATTTCTTTTGGCCTGAATAGTTTATGGCTGGCGCCTCGTCGCCGTCGTCGCCGGTTGCCCAATTTGGAGAGCCGAGTCGAACTGGTTATTCCTCGGGCCTCTGCTCATTTTCGAACTGGCTGCGTTTTGATTTTGATTTCTAATTAAAAGCGGAAATATTTCAGATCCAGCAGAATGGCATACATTGATTGCTGGCAGGCAAATCACAACCGACAGAGTCTATTGTTGGTTTTGCTATTATGAATTTGTATAAGCTGCATATTCCATTTAATACAGATTTACCATGTTTATATTCTTTTAGTAATAATATCCTAGAGGCACCTGTTATGGCCGCAGTTTAATGGCATAATGATTGATGTTCCATCCCTCTGATTAATGCTGCCATATAGTTACATTAAGTTCCAGTAAACAAAAGGGAAAGACTTCTCTCTCGAGCATCTATCCATCAAAGGCCCAATAATTTCATTTGGACATTTACGAGGGACTGGGGCCTCTGGAAATCCGTTTTAAAATGTTTCCCAATATTTAGGAAACCGACATTTTATGGCACCTGCCTGGGCTCCTCCCTTGGCCCCTGAATTGAGTTGTCGCTGCGTTTTATGGCCACCTTATCGCACTTCACCATAAAGCTGTCAAATTTCCAACAAATGAAATGCATTTGACAAACGGGCCGGCCCTTTGTTTGGCTGAAAAGTCTGGCAGTTGGGGTTAAGGCTTAACCCACGCATCGCCGAAACTAAAACTCAACTAGCACTAATCTTATTGTTGATTTTCGAGGGCAGGAATGCCGGAGAAACTCAGCTTTTTAAGGCGGAAAGGTGAATGGCTATATAAAATTTATTAATGGGCTTAGGTCGATGATTTTGTAGTTTAAGATTTAATTGCTTGATACATTAAATATGATTTATATTAAAAAATACCTGAATATTCTTTAAGAAGAAACGAGGGGATTGTTTATGAAGCGAAGGAGTTTATTATATGCTTATAAACTTGACTATAATTTATTTAGAACTTTTTAAGGGTCTTAAAGACACGAACATTATTTTAATGATATTAAAATTGAGTGAAATATATTTATAAATTATTAAGCTGAGTGAATTATACTAGAAACCTTTAGGATATAAGCATATAGAATTTTCTGGCTTAAGTCTCAGGGAGCTACGAAGAATATATAACCAATATATTTATTTCTTATTTGTTATATGAGTTTTTGTTATTAAAATCTCTAAGTTCGTTTAGCTTAGCAATTAATATTAAATAAATTAATTGCTAAATATAATAAATTAAATAAATTATTAAATTTAAGCATAAAGGATTTTCTGGTTTAAATCTTATGAAGCTTGGAAGAATAAATAACCTATATTTATTTCTAATTTGTAATATGATTTTTTGTTATTAAATTCTTCAAGTCTGTTTAGTTTAGCAATTAATATTAAAGCTTAATAATATCTAAACCTATTTATTCCGCGATTTCCCTCAAGTATTTTAACCCATAACCCATGCCTCGGAAAATCCTTATTTCTTATTTGTTATATGAGTTTTTGTTATTTAAATTTGTATATCTATATTAAATCTGTTTAGTTTAGCATTTAATATTAAATCTTGTTAATATCTAAACCTATTTATTCCGCGATTTCCCTCAAGTATTTTAACCCATAACCCCTAATATTAACCCATAGACCTATGCCTCGGAAAATAACCCACAAATCCGTCGCATAATTGGCCTTCGTTTCGCAGTCAAATTGCAAACAAATCAAATGATTTCCGGCAATTCAATCGATGCGTTTTGGAATATAGAATGTGCCTTGGGGCCATAGTTACTTGTTACTCGAAGGAGTCCCTATTATAGTGGAGCGGCTATCAATTACCTGCAAAGCCGATGCCATTAGCCTGACAATCGCAGTCCACATTTCATGTCAGCAATCAACTCATCACTTGGCCCAAACCGCACCCGGGGGCGGCGAGGGCGGAGGAGAGCACCCCTCCAGGTGGCCACACATCCACTTCCACTGGCACTTCCACCTGGTGTAGCTACCCCCTAACCCCAGGGCGACATATATGCCGCATTAGTCCACCAAAGTCTGCGGGTCTCTTGTGCATTTTTAGGGCTACGCTCCGCAAAAACCACAAGAAATCAATTCCAAGAAATTGTGTGTCTTCCGCTGCCGCATCGAGGTGAAGAGAGAAGCTTCAGAAGAGAGCTCTATAAGAGATCTTTTGAGAAGAACTGAGAGCTAAGATATAGCATATAGCTATCAAAACTTCGAGTCTCTCTGACAGATATAGAAAACATAATTGACTGCATTTGGCACGCTTCACTTGATGACCTCCACTGGGGTCTCCTCTATTGATGGTCGATCGGCACGGCATGAGGTGCTTTTCTCCTCTTTTTTTGTTGATTGTTCTCTATGGGAAATAATAAAAAATAATAAAAAACTAAGCGACGGAGGAAGTGGAAAGCGGACAGATGTGTGACTATAACGAAAAGCGAAACCAAGGCGAAATGTTTATTGGGTGCGGAAATTCGAGGCGTGACATTAACCCCGTTTAGCCCGACACCTCTCAATCGAGTCGGCTAATGACAGGCGATTTTTGCCCTTTTTCAGGGAAACAATTGGCCAGGGAAACTAACCCAGAATGGCTAAAAAATAGTTGTGAATATGTGAATATGAGAAAGAGTTAATTGCCAACCGTTAACTGTGTAAATTCAGGGAACTTTCTTGGGCTTAAGACCAGCTTACTGATATATACATATAAAGAGCTCTAGTCTAAATTCTACTTAATTGAAATACTAAATAATAATTTACCCCAGACCCAGCTTAGTAGGCCTATCAATGTGCCATATTCCCACACTAGTGCCGACCAATTCTTGCGGTGTCAATATGGAGTATGAGCCTGTTTCCGTTTCCGCTGCCAAGTTTTGGGGGAAAACTTTGCGCTTTTCCTACTTTCCGGCGACTGAGTACCGAGTGGCCCTGCGGCGTCTTTCGTCTGAGGTAATTATAAATAGCTGACTGGCTCCCAGACCCATTTGTAACCGGACTCCTCGGCCTCCAGTCCCTATATATCCTGGCATACATATATAGATATCCTTGTGTGCTGGCTGCCCACCTGGGCAGGTATTTTAACATGATGCTCAAGTGGAGCGAACGCTTGTTTTTAATTAGTTTGCGCTGACCAGGAAGGAATTTCAGGGGCTCCTCCCGCCTGGAGTCCTGGCCGGGCTCCACATGTGTGTGTGTGCGTGTGTGTGAGCTCAGCTATTTTAATCGAAAATGCTAGTCACAGAGGGGCAAATATTTTGCAATCTCCACCATTTTTGCGAGCATAATTTAATGGCCAAATATCAGCCATCGATGGGGGAAAAATAGGAAAAAAGCAGAGAACATTTCAAGAGCAATTATTTAGGTGATTTTCAGTTATTGAAACATTTGCTTATAGTTTATAGTTATTTAATATTTATATATATATTTTTCTCTCCACATATTTAAGGCAATTTCCTGGCAGAATACGGAACTGAGGGCAGCCAGTCAAGATGGCTGCCGTGAGGTGGCTTTTGCGGCTAATTCAGACAGCCGTCGCTCACTACAAAAGTCAGTTGGGGTCATTCGTCACCCGGGCCGGCCCCATCCTGCGGTGCAATTTTCGTCTGAGTCGGCTAAATACTCGTACTTCATTTATTTTATGAATAAAAACCGAAACAACGGGGCCAGCACAAGTAGGCTAAGACAAAGGACGATGCATCTGCCTCGGGGCTTGTGCATACAGATACGGCCGCCACCCCTTCTGGCCAGCACACACACACACACACCCCTGGCCGGCACACACACACACACCCACTCGACACACAGGCTGAAGTGTTGAGGAGGACGTCGACTTCCTGCTTATCTGTCAGGACTGCATCACTGTCTCGGGCTCCGGATGGAGTTGCCTGGCTCCAGGATCTAGATTCCAGATGCCAGACTAACCAGGGAGAGCACGATGCACTGGCAGAAAGTTAGAGCTATTTAAATAGGTGGAAATAGCTGTAAACCTTTGCTTAATATTTTAATTTGTTTCTTAGATTTGTGGAGCCTTCGAAAAACCCTTTAAAATTTTACTTAGTCTTACTTTTAATATTTCTTTTTTATTTCTACTTAAACCTTAAACCTATATAAATAGCTGAAAATAGGATTTCAACACAGATAAAACTTTTAGTTAATATTTTAATCTGTTACTTTTTTACTTTTTTTTACTTAGTCTTACTTTTAATTTTATTTTTATTTCTACTTAAAACTGTCTCAAAAATCACCCTATTTCTCTGCTATATAAATTACTTAAAATATGTCTTCAACACAGATAAAACCTTATCTTAATATTTTAATCTTTTTCTTCAATTTGAAGAGCCTTCGAAAAACCCTTTAAAATAATACTTATCCTTACATTTAATTTTATTTTTATTTCTACTTAAGCCTGTCTCAAAAATCACCCTATTTCTCTGCTATATAAATTGCTGAAAATAAAGTTTCTACACAGATAAAATCTTTACTTAATATTTTAATCTGTTTCTTTGATTTGTAAAGCCTTCGAAAAAATCCTTTAAAATTTTATTTAGTCTTACTTTTAATTTTATGTTTATTTCTACTTAAACCTGTCTGAAAAATCACCCTATTTCTTTGCTATATAAATAGCTGAGAATAGGGCTTCAACACAGATAAAACTTTTAGTTAATATTTAAATCTTTTTCTTCGATTTGTAGAGCCTTCAAAAAACTCTTTAAAATTTCATTTACTCTTACTAATAATATATTATATTTTCATATATTATATTTTTTTTTTTCAACTCAAACCTTTCTTAAAAATCCCCCCATTTCTCTGCCTGTATTTGTACATGTTTTGCAAGTGGCGTCCGTGCATGCTGAAGCATCCACTTTGGAGCCATTCACATGGCGAGGCGAAGACGCCCCCCCTGCCGGGGCTAGCCCCCGCCTCACCCGTGGGCCTCTCGAGGTCCCCCCCTCCGCAGCGGCTGTTGCGGTTAAGCGTTTTATATTCCCCAGCCGAGAGAGCGAACGTAGAGCCCAGAATCCAGGATCCCGAGTCCGAGTACCCCGGAAAATGAGGCGGGTCCACGTCACCCGAAGCCGGGGCTCAACCTGAGCTGCAGCCAAGGCTTCTTGCGGCTTAGAAATTCCTTCGTTTATATATTTTTAATAAATTTTGATACTGAAACCGTAGACGGCAGACCCCAGGCCTCCCCGCCCCTACTGCTCAGCGGCTTTATGGGGTTTCTTCTCGTCGGCTTCGCCGCAAAATTATAATTTTTATGCCATACACTTAAAGATAAGATTACAAATAATTCATAATTGGGTTCATGCAAGGCGGCAGCTAACAACAATGGCTTAGGGGATGGGTAGATGGCAGAGTGGCAGAGGGGCGGAGTGGCAGAGTGTCAGGGGAGAGGGCCCTGGACCATTGTTAGTTGGCTTAGAATGGCTGAAAGGGCGCAGAGTCAACTCAATTATTAACCCAAGTAACTCGAGGGACTACAGAAATATGGCAGGCTGTTGAGGGCTACAAAGCGAAGTTTAGTACAGAAAAAATCTAAAATATATCTATAATTATTAGGGAGAGATATTACTGTAGATCGCTTTAAATACCCTTTCTCCGCCACTTTGCGTATAAATGGTGTGACCAGGCCCGCACCTGGCCTGCCAGTGTGGTCGTGCTTATTGCGGATCAGGGATTTTCACGCCTTTAATAAGTGTTTCAGCTCTGCAATGCCGTGTGTATGTGTGTGTCAAAGTAGCAACGGAAGTGTGTGGGGCCAATGAGGCGGATTAAAGTCAAAATTAATAAGCGCATTCACACACACAAACACACACACACTGGTGTCTGTAGTGTGGCGGCAGCTGCGCCAAAAAGTATGCAGGCCAAAGTGGCCAATGCTTTTGTTGGCGTCGCTGTTCTTTTGCATAAATATGAATAAATTAAAATCAGAATCAACATTTTGATATGCGAATGGAACCCATTTTCCGCCCCCGTGCCCCGCTCTCTCTCTCTCTCTCTCTGTCTCTCTCTCTCCCTCTGCCCTGGAATCTGGCGTAAAGCCCGGAGAACTCCCCGTGTCCGGCTTTTGCGGCTCTCCGGACGCATGAAAAACCGAAAAAAGGAAAAACCGGAGAGGCCATTCAGAAATTAAGGTGAAGGTGGGTGTGTGCGGGTGTGTGTGGGTGTGTGTGTGTGCGGGGGCATCGTGTGGCCTGCAATTAAAAATGGCGCGCTGTTGCACATTTAATTATTGGGAATCGGCTTTCAGGTAATCATTTTTAATGGCAACTACGCTGCATTTAATCTTTGCGCAGCCAATCGCCTTTAAGTCGGTCACATATTTACACTCACACACTCCTGACCGAAATATCTCTCTCTATATATATACCAATATATATATGAATATATTGAGATATATAGATTTTTCATAATTTCATCGTTTCTGTGTCGCTGCCGTGTCGCTGCTCAAGCAGAAATTTCCAATTAAATGCAATAGCATTAAATAATGTGTGCCATAGCCGCCCAGTCGGCGGCATCCTCTCCTCCATGGCGGGCATTTTATTTTTAATCAATTCGATATTCGCACACAGACGCACACAGGCGGGGCAAAAATATTTAAATTAACAAAAAAGAAACTATAAGTATGTGTATGGCGGAAGCGGGGAAAACAAAACGAACAGAAATTGAGGCCCAAGTGAAACAAGTCAATAAGGATGAATAAATAAATATGAAAGGGCGCACACTGGTGACCTCCTTAAATTAAAAAAACGAAGAAGAAAGCTTAAATCATGATCTAAAATTTCTTGATTTTACATACTTTATTTCTAGGCCACAAACAAATATTTTAGTTAACTAAAATAATACTAAAAATTAAATAAGTTGAGACCACTGTTCGGGAAAATGTCATTTGTATTACAGTGACACCAGTCCAGTGCCTTGTTGCCTTCATAATTGTCAAAAAATTGTTAAATTTACTTGTAAAAGCAATTTAAAATATTTATACTCGAGAATTGCATCAAAAACGGAAACGTGGAAAGCGTTTCCGTTGCGGTGGCGTATGAGTAATCTGACAAGGCATCGAGTAATGCAGATGAATGCAGGAAGAGCTTCAATCAGGATAATTATACAAGCGCAAGGACATGGAGCAGGGGAAAATTAAGCTCAGGCCAAAGATGGGGGTATATCTATAGCAGGAAAAATAAATTAATAAATAATAAAATGTAGTTAAGGAAAACACCAAAATTAAGTATTTAATTGACTAATTGAAATACAAAAACTTATATACTTAAAATAATAATTACTACTACTCCCAATTCTATAATCAAATATAAATAGAGAAGTCTTTATTCTTTGATCCTGCAATATAGTTCCTCTGCCTTCATCTCGAAGGACCAACTCTGCTGGGGATTAACATTTTAGGCTCGAAATTTAAAACCCCAAACGAAGGCAGGCAAAAAACAGATCGAAAAAAAAACAAAAGATGGCAGAGAAATCCTGAAAAACTCGAAATGAAGCAAGGGGCCAGGAAAAAAAAATTATAAGGGGCACCTCAAGGATGACAAGGCGACAAGGATAAAGTTGCAACAGGCACTGAAAGGCTGCGGTTTAGCAGGTAAAGGAGAGGCAAAAATCCCCAGAAAATATATAGAGGCTGCTGTGCAAATATTTTTAATAACAGCAGCCAACGACCGACCCCAAGCTGCATAAATAACATCGAAATATGAAGCCGTCGAATCCTGCCTCGTCCTGTTCTTAGCCAACCCCCCTATCCCCTGCGTTCTTGGCCATCATCTTAAAGCCATTAAGGTATTACATTGCCCATTGCAGCGGCGAAAAACCTGCGGCCCCAAGAAGTACACAGAATAATTTTGAGGGCCACCAATATTGGGGGAATTTCACATTTTTTAAACAAAAATAAGAGAGAAGATTTTAATTAAGTGGAAGAATCCATCGAGGAAGATGCTCTGCCCCTAAAAAGCAGCAGAGGACCGCAAATGTCAAGATACCCAAACAGGTTTGACAGGGGCCCCCATCATCCATCCATCCATCCATCCATCCATCCATCCATCCACCTCTCCGTGCTCCTTACTCCA
>VNKC01002049.1:3749-15539 GCA_008042775.1 Drosophila pectinifera
GGGGGGACGGGGAGGAGGGGGAGGAGGGGAGCCAGGGGAGCTAGGGGTTAATAAACCCCACAAGTTATTTATGGTCTTCCATTATCGACTATCGCAGCTCGATTTGCTGCGGCTCATCCATGGTTAAGTGCGACTCCGCTTCAGGAGATGTGCTGGGATCCTTTTGATATCGAAGGGGGGATAACAATCAGTCGGATGAAATATAGTGGGTTTTATATGGCTTAAGGTTGTCGTACAAATAAAATAAGGTAATTTTCTTTCCTATGTTGAAAACAGTAACAGTAAGAACAGTTGGTATATTTTTGTTGTTGTGGATATTTTTGGAGTTTTTCTTGATTACAAATTTAGCTTTCACTTTAACCTTAAAGAATATTATCTATAATTTTTATTTTTATTCAAAACTTGAGACTAAATCTAGACTACAACGTAACCAAGTCCAAAGCACAGAAGGGGCACTTACTGCTTGCGTTGCTCTAGAATTCCCAAGTTGTAAGATGGTGGTATTCACACTGAATATAAAAGTTGGTCAGCGTTGGCTGCTGATGAGGAGCCGCTGGTTTCCCTTTTCCTTTGTTGATCTTCTTTTTTAAGGTCCAAAGTGAGCCACAGTCTAACAATAGATATTTATTATAATAATATGATATTGTAACATTAAAAAATATCCTGATTTCCATTAGCAAAATATTTAAAAATAGTTTTATTTACACTTCTAAAGAATAAAAGTAAATAACTCAAGACCTGCTATATAACTAGTGCATCATTAAGCCATAAAATAAATTACCTCTTCCGAAAGCGATCCGACACGATCGGCTTTTTCCAGAAAGAAACCCAAATAAAACCAATTCCAATCACTACATTCCTGACATGGCTTGCAGTCGAGCCGACTTTTGGCTCCCGCGAAGGCCGTTTTTACAGATCTAACTCAATACTCAATACAAGTAGCGTAATCCGGGGTATTGAATGGGAAAAAACCAGTAGCACACAAAGGCGGAGCCCGAATTTTAAGCTGACATCTGTTTTTATGGACTAGAGATTATTAATTCACGCGCAGAGCGCTTTGTTGCATTGTCGCACCGCACAAAAGCCTCGATCTCGAGTCAAAAGCATCAAATGCACATTGTCAGCGCCGTTAAGACTCAATCGCCATTGGAAATTGGAACGGATTTTGGTTGTCAGCTTAAATCAATCGTGTATCTTCTTATAGTCTCCAGGAGCGGAATGATTTAATTATTGTAGGGCGGCAAGCGCAATTTCCATCACAAAACACACAACTTTCTTCCCAACAAATTGTTTATTCTCCCAGCCCCAGCCCCAGCCCCAGCTTAGGGAAATTCCTATATTATGGGTAGTGTCTCCATTCCTACCTGGGATCTCTAATCGGTTTACAGCATTCTCAAAGCCCCGATATCGACCCACGTTTTATTGAGAAACTGTCGACATTTGAAAAGTCACGGCCATTATGCTTGGCCGGCTTAAGCGTGTTTTCTATTGTTAACCTAAATTTGTTTAAACTTACACTGGTCACGGGAATTATCAAGTTGCAGAGGGGCAAGGAATATGTTTAGATATTTAAGAATCAGTGACTTATGGGTATGAATTTTATTCTGAGCAGGACTGTTTCTCGCTCCCTTTAAATAATCAAAAGTATTATTATTTGCATAGCTCCTAAAATAATACCTGTGCCAGCCATAGCCTTGACTGAACACCCTCTGAAGGGCCAGATGAAGCCTTGATATTTTCCAAGTGAAATCCACAATTATGCTAATTCCGGCAGACACACTTAAAAACACAAGAACATGTGTTTCGAGCATTTAGCACATTGCCTCTTACCTTGGCCAAGATACGGGGATACGGGAGTATCTGGGGACTCTCGGCCTGATCCGAGAGTGGAGTGGCCTGGACTGGCAAACAAATAAAATGATAATAACATGTTATTATGCAGACAACGATCACACTGGAGCCTAAAACAATGATGGGACTAAAACAGAGTGCAGCAGACGGCTGTTCGGGCCATTTCCAGTCAATAGGTGATGTGCAGCTTTCGCGAGGAAGAAGTAAAACCCACATTTCCGCATTTAGCCATGTGGAACTGCGACTCAAAAACATGTCCCGGCCAGACCCTCCACCAGAGACAGTTCATTGTTTTTTGGAATTAAATTTGCCAAACTGAAACATCTCCATCAAATTGTTAGGCCCCGAACCGCACTCCAGGTCCCGAGTCTCGGAAAGAGAGTGATAAATAAATTAGCCTAGCTAATTTTAGGTCAGGAAAAACAATTAGTACACGAGGTGCTGAGATGATTTATCTTCTCGGAAAGCGGATAACTACAAAGTAGTTTTATCAGGAAATCATATTTGCCTTCCATGGGGGAACTGGCGGTTCACCTTCGCGGCATGTTAATTATAATGCACTCTTTCAACAATTATTTCGTTAATGCTGTCACAAATATTGTGACACGTGGCCATAGCCCAACACTTCAGCAGCGGCCTCCCTTTGATTCGAACTGTATTTTTGCAGAAAATTAAGAGATCAAAGCGCTTCCTGACACATGCAAGCCCGCTCTTATTTACCTCAGATACATTCACACATGTTTATCTAGAGGATATGCGCGGGCATACTCCCAGCACCAGTACACGGATATATCTACATGCGAGAGTGAAAAATCACCCGAATAGGGGCTACAAAATACAGAGAGGCCGGAAAATATGAAAGAAAAATATTCTGCAAAAAATTCTCTGCCATTTCATCGTTTACAAAGACAACAAAGTATTAAAATGTTCGAGGGACCGAACATATAACAATAAAATAAGATTAAGCCAATAACAATTATATATTTTTTACAAGAGCGTTTTTGCCAACTCTAGCGTAGTAATAATTGTTAAGAGTGCTTCATAAACTCCCAAGTAAGCCAATATTTTATTATAGTAGCAATACTTCCTAATTAAAAATTAATAAAAAATACAGACCATTGAAATAGCTTGATTTTCTTATTACATTTTAGACAATTTACAAGCAACTGCATTTCTTCTGAATGTAAAAAAGAAACCTATACTTCCAATACTTCCTAATTAAAAATTAATACAAAATACAGACAGAACACAAAAATACAGAAATAGCTTGATATTCTCATTAAATTTTAAACAAATTACAAGCAACTGCATTTATTCTGAATGTAAAAAAGAAACCTATACTTCCAATACTTCCTAATTAAAAATTAATACAAAATACAGACAGAATACAAAAATACATAAATAGCATGATTTTCTTATTACATTTATAAAAATTACAAACACCTTGTATTTCTTTTGAGTGTAAAAAAAAAAACCTACAACATTTGACCAGTTCTTGGACAAAAGGTTCCACAGTACCGCCTCCACGGGATAGGTGTAACTGGGATCCACCGACCATCTCGGGAGGGTAGAGTTGATCGCCTGATCGCCTGAACAACATGAGCTCTTGTTTACTCGCATGTGGGTGGAGTGCTACAGGTTGTTGTGCCGGTGATTGGGGGGTTGGCAAGGAGTCCCAGTTCCCGGCCATGTCCCTGTCTGGGCCGCGTCCCGGTTCATTCAGCGACTGCCACATTTCAATGGCAGCCCGAGATCGCTGTCGCAGATACCACAATTCGGATGTTCCTTATTGCATGTCGTGATTGCGTCAGCTTGTCCCCGGTACCCGGAGCTGCTGCTCCTCCGGCGAACCCGAGAAATTAAGCGGCAACCAATCATTGTTGTGTATAATGCTCCATGGAGCCGAGAGCTGAGTGTTCAAATTGAAAAGTTGTAAATTATCGAGCACCACCATCAAAACGAATCATTCCAATTAAATTTGAATCCAAGGCGGTGACGACCCATTGGCAGCCAGGAAGCCTTACCATTGGGATTTAGTTTCTATAAGGATTTATATAATTTGACACCTGTTTAATTACCAAGTTATAATTTATAGAGTTATATGTTATAAGAACAGCAAAGAACATTGATGATTGAGTGGCATTTTCCAGAATATTTACTTGGAAAAAGAAAGACATATTTTTACAATAAACATATCAATCTAAACTATTGTTTTATCATCTAATATCTTATTTAATGGTAGAAGTTGTCCTCTTAAATTCTATTGTTTTATCATCTAATATCTAATTTAATTATAAATGTTGTCTGGTATCTCAAGCCTCCTTGACCTTCTTAACACATTTTACCAGCATAATTTCGCTAATTTCGCCATCTTCTTCGATAAGCACCCATTCCATATGTTTGACTAATCTTATATTTAAATATAAGCCAGACCTTAGCTGGCTGGTTCCCCTGTTCGCTTCAAGTTAATTGAAAGCCACCTTTAGTGGCCAGAAAGCAGCCGCACAGCCGCACGGTTTGATTAGGCCATGTTCGGAGGAACACTCTCGTTTCGTGATAGTTGGGATAGCAAATTGTTTTACGCTCCAATAAGTGGTACATGCGGCTACAAGTTGCTCGTGGGGATTGGGACTCTTACTTGGATTGGGTCTGGAGTTGGGACTGGATTTGAGCTGTTGTCAGCGTGATCGCGCCACATGAACACGATGGTTCTGTTGATGTGGATGATCTTAATCAGTATCACAGAAGGCAGCCTCTCTGGCCGCGCTAAGTGGATGCATACCCATATCATCGCATTGTCGTTGTCGGATCGCGATGGGAAGGGATCGAGGGATCCCAGGGATCCACGGATCCACAGATCCGTAGAGGTGTGCGTCAGATGCTTAATTTAAATTACCCGAGGGGCGGGAAGACGAGCGAGTCTGCGAGCTCACAGCTCACAGCTCACAGCATGAGTAGCTGCGATTTGACACCTCGACTGACAGCTGGAATTGGGGAAAATTATTGAGCGCACTGGAACACGAGGGCGCCCATTAGATGACTCGGCCGTAAAAACAGACCTAAAGAGCGTCCCTCCGCTAAAGACCTGTGTCGGGGCGCAGTTGGGTCCCGGAGCTGGCAGCGGAGTTGTGAACGGAGCGGAGACCACTAATTTATTCCACATAAATTAGTCGTATAATTAAAATGTTTATACAAGAACTGCTGCTTCTGGCACTGAGTGCATTGCAGCCCCAAACGATGCCACAAAGGAGATAATCAAATATTTTGTAACTCAATCCGCCCATCAGTTCGGTTCGGAATAGCAGCATCTCAATTGCCATGAAACTCAAGCTTTTTAATTATTATTGTGCGGAGCAGCCCCGTGGACTTTTAAATATCTCGTTAATCGGCCGGCAGAGGGTCCAGCAATAATAAGGAATATACGCATTAATAATTTCAGAATCATGTCTTTTGTCGCCAGAACATTTACCGCAACGAAATGAACATAAAACTGTCATATGTTTGATGACTTTATATTTATGAAGGCCAAAAATGTTGATCGCCGGCAAAAACCAGTTGTTTTTACGACCGCGAATTATGATGAATTCATATTCGATATTTCATATGCTCCTGGACTCGGTACGGACTCGGAGACGGACTGGACTCCGTCCCAGAAATATGAACGTCTCCTGTCGGAGAACACACAAGCGGTACGTGCTTTACATTTGAAATGATGTCAAGTCAGGCGCACTAATTGATCGCTTTCGAGCGTGGAATCCTTGGGCGAAAGGCAGCCGCATCCACATCCCCATCCACATCCCCATCCCTGTCCAGATCGAGCTGGGACCTGTGCCCATGTCCCTTGTCAAAGAACTAGATTACCGCGTCCTGTCCAAACATCGCGATCCGCGACTTTTCGTCCACCAATGGCCCATCACTACCTGTCCGGGAGTAATTCCTGGCCAGGCCGCGCTCCACATTTCCCAATACTGTTCCCATTCACTTAAGATTTATTAATTTATGTTGCCTTCGGTCCGGTCTGGTCCTGGACTCAAACTCATACTCATAATAACGATGTCGTCCCAAGAAAAAATACACAATAAAACACGAGTAGAAACATCCAAAGTCGAACGTATGAGAATATTTATTGTCTTCCACCAAAGTACAACTTGTACAAATGTATATGAATTCCATTGTTTTAAATTATAAACGGGTTCTCCTAAATGAATTGGTATAAATATGAGCATCTGACAGAATGCCTTGTTAATGTCTGCTAAGACAGAGGAGAAAAACATAAATATACAGACCATTAAGTTTATATCTTGCCTTGAAAATCTTTTGGTTTTTAATAAAGAAAAATGATGCTATTTAATTCAAATGTTGTTTATGGTTTTTGCAGGAATTTATATACAAGCAGTGACAGGGATTAGCCAAAACACGATGTCTTGAAAGGAAATTATTTATAGCACATACATATTTGTTTTTTTAATTCCTGGATCGTATAGCTTATCTAACGATTTAATATAATTTTTAAGCCTCTTTAAGTATCCAGTTAAAATTAATGAACTTCTTCTCCATTTCATAAAACACTTTAAATACCTACTAGGGTAAAAAATCCAATGGCAACTTCGCCACAGTCTACAACGTGTTAAGATTTATAAAAAAAAATATAAAAAACACCCTTAGCATGGTCAAAAAATATACTTTGAACGGCCAAAGAAACACAAATCACAACCTGTCCAAAAAAATATTAAAAAGGGGGACCGAAAACACAAAATAAGAATAAATAACATGCGGCCAGAGGTTTTCGCTGAGCAATCAGAATTGATAGCGTAATGTCAACACCGCTGTCGTCGCTGGTTACCGCTCGAGGCTTACCTGGTGGATGGACTAGGACGTGTCTGGTTTCCAGTCTGGCCCTGATCCCGATCCCGATTCCGATCCCAATCCCGATCCCGATGTCGCCGTAACCGGAGAGCTGCTGAGGCCGGCGGTTTCTGGCTTTCTGCTGCTTTACACCGAATTCCGGTACATTTTCTCGGAACACGTTTTTCCCAAGCATTTTTGCGGACTCGCACTCGGACTCGGACTCTCCCCGTCTCATATTATTTATGTATATTTGTACCGCCTCGGAATACCTCAATTTGGGCGAATAATAATGCTATCAGGTGGAATAAAATATGGGCGTCTTACAAGGGTAATATTATTGCTTCCTGCAGGAATTACGGGCCGAGAATTGAATGCCTGATGAGGTTAGGTGTTAAGGAGCGGTAAACGCGGGGGAACATGCCCGGAATCCCAAAGTACACGGGATGATGATCAATAATGCCCACGCCGTGAAGGGGTTCACACCAAAACCCCATTACTGCAGGAATAGGTATGTATATCTCGGTATAAGTTTGTCTGGAGAAGAGGTCGGGGCTTCTCGGGAAACTGCCAAGGCACTTATGATTACTTTGATTATGCTGGGTCCCGGCCATTTGTAGCACGTGCTGCTGTCACAATCAATTTTATTCCCCTTTCTCCGGCGCTCTGTAAAGTTTTAACACTGTTCTACATTGATTACGAAAACGGAGGTTGCTTTGGGTGGCGGCAGCTTCTTAACCCCAGAGTTATGCCTGCCTCCCATTATTCGGCAGCGAGCCGGGGAACACACACATAGTTCTACACAGCGAAAAATATTTTAAGGGAGAGAATTTAGGGAGTGGAATTCTCAGCTGAGAACTGTGAAAAGGAGGAATCCAACATGGACCATGACTATAATTATATTTCATTAGCTTTTTCAGCATTTATGATTTTAAAAATAATAATAAAATTATTCACACACACAAAATAAGTACACCCATACCTCGCTATACGGCCGCTCTTTAATTATCATTCCACTATATCGGCCATCTTCTATTTACGGCTTTAAATGTTTCGATATTTAAATATTTCTTAATTATTTATTGTATTTCTATTGTATTTGTTGACGGCTTTTCGCTTTGCGGCCAAGTTCCATGGAAAGTATTTAGGCCGTAAAGCGAGTTGTGTTTATTACAATTTGCTAGGTCTTAATAAAATAAATAATTAAATTATGCCAGCTTCCACCGCTTTAGAGGTTTTTATATTAAATTAAATTATATATATTATATAATTAAATTATATTAAATTAATTAATCATTTTAATTAATTTTATAACTATGCAAAGATTAGCTTTTCTTCCAGAATTTCCATGTTTTGTCAATGCATTTCCTTATATCTCCTTATATCTCGCTAAGCAGATTTATATGTAAGTCATATATTTAATTAGTTTATTTTCTCTCAGTGCTGTCCATACTAAACGCATACACTTGTGCAGATGTGTAAAGGATTGTTCGTATCGTTGTTGCCACGCTTTCGGGGAAATGTCGAAGCGAAACAATCTGCTACATTGTGTAAAATGTTCAGACAACCGCCATCCGCTGCTGCCTGCGTCAGGGAAATCTACGGAACACGCCCCTCGAAGCGCTCCCAAAAGCAGCCAAACAGCCAAAAGCAGCCAAACAGGCAAACAGCCAAACATTCTGGCATTCAAACAGCCAAACAGCCAAAGAGCCAAACAGGCAAACATCCAAGCCTTGTCGTGTCGTCGACAAAAACAGAAATCAGAAAACGGCAACGGGAATAGGGAACAATGTCGACAAGCGAGACGGGCCGCAACTGGAAGCCCGAAGAATAAATGGCTCAAAACTGTAATGATTATTGACGCTCTTTATGTTTTAATAATGTGTCAGGGAAATATATACATATACATTTTAAGGGTTAAATGGGCCGGGCCACCCACGTCACGAGCACTCGTGACGTGCTCAGTGCAATAAAACTTTGAAATTCGTTTTAAAATGTCACCGGCTGTTCTAAATTTATAGCCTCAATTCGCTGGCAACAGGCGCCGAATACATTTCAAAAGTACTCTTACATTGTGAATATATCTGGAATAATATATCCACCCCGCAGGAAAGGGTTAGGCCCATATTTTCCGTGTCCCTTCAATCAACTGGCAACTGGCAACAGCACCTTCACAATTTTCACTTTTCATGGACATTAATGGGGGCTTAATAATGTCGTTATTCGTTTTGAAATATTTTGTGAACTGAAAGGGAATGGGATATATATATTCAGCTCTTTGTCAAGTCAGCAGCTTGACCACACTAATGTGGAGAATGCAGACCCTTATTAGTGGCTAATTGAATTTCATGGTCAATCCTGTGGCTTAACATTCGCTCTGGTCAATAAAGACTGTATCAAACTTGAAGTAAAATATAGAAACTTATAGAAAGCTGTATTTGATATCCTGTTATGTATTAGGGAAATTATTATGAATTTTGAAAGTAAATATAATATAAAATACTTTAAGGTAGCCAATACTAATAGGAAGAGCTTTAAACTATATATCTTTTAATAAATATCTTTAAAACCGCAGCACAAAATATTTTAAAATACATCTTTAATATCTATAAAATAATTTTGACATTTGCTTAAGTTTAAAACATATTTTTCACGCTTAATTTTCAAGTAATTGCAATTATGATTCCGGTTTAAACTTGTAAAGATTTGAAATAAAATAAAAACACAACTAAAATATTTTAAAAATATTCTTGACATGTATTTAATTTTCAAGTAATTTTTAAATAATTGCCTTCATGGTTCGGCTTTTAAGAATGATTTTAAATAAAATTAAAAATATTAGTATTCAAAGTTATTAGTAATTATTAAAAATAAGATAAATAAGGCTATTAACCATAAGCATTAAATACTATGCTTATTAAATTATTACCCTTTAAAAGTATATATGATACAGCTTTCTGCTTGACCACCCAAGATCTGACTTTTATTAGTGGTTAATTCAATTTCATGGACCATTGTGTGGTATTCCATTTGTTTAACTTAATGAAACCCCCATTCATACAGGACGAAGGCAAACATAATAATATATTTTCCGGCACACACACACTATGGATTTTTTAATTCATGTTCTTAGGCGAGTGGCGAGCGAAGAAAGAGGAAAATAAATACATTTGTCATTTGTCGCCAGGAACTGGCCCTGATGGACCACCCGTGGCTGGCTGAGGAGCACATCCTGTCCTGATTGGTGGCCACCAATCCGCCTGTGGTCCCGCACTAAATTCTGGTTTTCCTGTCGAAATCGCCACAATATCCTCTGCGACAATGGGCAGAAGGCAGAAGGCTGGACTCGGACAGCAGGACACTCTGGTGCTGTAGTGTCCTTGCCAAAACTGTACTGGGGCACACACAACACAATGCCCTGGCCATTTATCACGTTGGCATATTGTCCGACTCCAAGATTGGCATCGTATTGAACCCATTTCCCGCTTCGGTGCCACATCTCCATCTCCGTGGCCATCAGCTTCACCATTCGCACTATCATAATAAATAAATACCGGGCTGTCCGGCCAGATTCGATTGAATGGGATGACCTTTTCGCTGTCATTTAATTTCGAGCATTGTCTACTCTCGCTTCGGGAACGGAAACCCCTAATCTGGCCATGATGTTATTCGAAGTGGTATCATTAGGGCCAGCCGTTCGAGGGATGAAACTCGGACGGACTCAAACTGAAACTCAAATCGAAAGAATCTTCTTTTTCCCCGCAATGAAAGTGAGAGGCTGTTTGTCTTATTTTGTTTGCTTTCCCGGGCAGGAAAACGCATTTGGAGTCAAAATATTTACTGTCAGCATTTTTCTTCTTCCGAAACCTTTTCCCCTGGACCAAAGTGATCTAAGTAACCCTTGGAGGAACAGCTTCATTACATTTATATTAGGAAATGCCAGGATTCGTCATTATTTATGACATGCGTTCGTTAATCCCGAGACTTAATTAATTGTCAGAGACATCATTGGAATATAAGTAATGTATTTGGCTGGCAAAACCTGGTGCCGGAGATATTTGCGCAAAGAAAAGATTATATTCTGGTGCGAAATTCTCTCCTTATTAGATTCCTCCGACAGAATCAGGGGTGGTTTTGTCCTTACTCATCGTTCTGGGCGTCGAAGGTGTCTCCCATGAAGTGGCTTACTTAATTTTAATTTATTTGGTTACTCGACTTGATGGTATTTTTATTACATTCACAGAATGGTCAGCAAATGGGGAATCAAATGCTGGGAAATGGATCCCGAGTACATGGCATTTTATAGTCGGGACGAGACACGGGCTTCCACTTCTTGTCATTGCGGCTTTACAAAGTCCTGTAGTTGTCGGTTAGACAGGGACTTCGTGACCTTTCGCCGCTGCCGGGGATAATCAAAATTATAATTTGACTGATTACCCAGGCATGCCTCTCAATGCACACGCATGAATTGGCACACTCGCCTAAGCCGACGTCCAAACGGCTTCATTCTAACACACAATATGTTAACATGTCCACAAAAAAGCATACAGAGGGCAAAGGTATTCGACTAGGGAATACCCCGTAGAAGGGGTTAAATATTGAGAGGTGTCTTGGATTCATTATTTGGGGAGAGGATTTAATATTTATATTTTATTATTATTTAAATTAAATTCCTTCAGCTTAGTATTTATTTGTATAGAAGAGTTTTCTGTAAGTTACCTGCAAGAACTTATTATTATATTTCTATTTATATTTATTATTTAAATCCAATAGGTAGGTATTCCCTTCAAGGGACCATCCCTTTAAGAAAATGACTTAACCATTTTATTTTTGCTTTACTGCGCATCTATCATTTCAGGGGGATGATTAAGGGTCTTTTGCCACATCCATCATACATTTTCTTTTCTTGTTTAAATTTGCATTAACATAAAAAAATTTACGAAAATAGCTACATAATTATAAGCCACTAATAGTGGTTATTTTATAATAAATTAAAGAGTGTTACAAAGTATTGCAAATGATTGATGACTAAATCAAAATATGTAAAGATATTTCAATTAAGTCAAACTAAGGTAGAAAAATATATAATAAAAT
>VNKC01002052.1:0-20857 GCA_008042775.1 Drosophila pectinifera
CTATCTTCCACATCACGCTGTGATCAAGCCGGAGAGCACCACCACGAAACTTCGCGTTGTATTCAACGCTTCAAGCCCGTCAGCAAATGGAACCAGCTTGAACGATGTTCTTCATGCTGGACCCGTTCGGCAAGGACCAGAGTGGTTGCAAGGACCTCGGGATACTTGGCCCGAGCAATGCGACGTGCATCCAACTACCGATCTGGAACAGCGTGCGGTGAAGGTCCATTTCAGCAAACCCCCAGCTGACGAGTTTCTTGAATGCTTCTCCAGATTAGACAAAGCACTGCGAGTCTTAGTGTACACGCTGCGGTTCCTAAAGCGATGCCGCAAAGGCCCCATCACTCCCAATTCGAGTCCCGCAAGCGGTGAAATTCAAGAGGCAAGTGAGAATCCTAATCTCAATGGCCCAAAGAAGGGCATATAGCCAAGAGCAGCTTTGTTTGAAGGATAAGCGTCTGCTTCCAGTCTCAAGTTCCTTACTAAATCTTAATCCCTTCATGGATCGACATGGCTTATTAAGGGCATGTGGTCGAATCACTGCCTCTAAACCCCTTCGTATGATGAGCGCTATCTCATAATTCTTCCCGATAGTAGCAAGCTGTCTCGCCTTCTAATAAAATTTACCCACCAGATTACGCTACATGGCGGCAGTCAATTACTCGTTCGCTTAATCCGATCGAAGTATTGGATTCCTAAAATCAAAAATCTGGTGAAGGTTGTGGTGAATTCGTGTAAGATCTGCACGATTCACAAGAAGAAGCTGCAAACACAGCTGATGGGCGATCTTCCGACAGACAGAGTCTCATTTTCCAGGGCTTTTACATATACTGGCGTTGACTACGCTGGCCCGTTTGAGATTAAAAACTATACGGGGAGAGCGTGTCTCATCACCAAGGGATATGTTTGTGTGTTTGTATGTTTCGCTACTAAGGCCATCCATTTGAAACCCACTTCCGATCTGACCGAAAAACCGGGAAGTTCCTGGCGGCCTTTGCTCGGTTTGTAGCTACGCGCGGTTGTCCTCAGCTGGTCTATTCGGACAATGGCAAAACGTTCGTAGGTGCTGCAATTCAGCTCTCTCGAGACTTCATGAAAGCAATGAAGGAATCCTTTGCTGATGCATATAGTCATCAGTAGCTTGTGTGGCGTTTTATTCCACCAGGTGCTCCACACATGGGAGGTCTGTGGGAAGCGGGCGTAAAAAGTTTCAAAACCCTTTTTTACAAATCCACCGCAACACGCAAGTACACGTTCGAAGAGCTTTCCACGTTGTTAGCGAGAATTGAAGCTTGCCTTAATTCCAGGCCGCTTCTCCGATGTCCGAAGATCCGACAGATTTGCTCCCACTCACACCAGGCCATTTCCTTATTGGTGGGACGTTGCCACGGCAGAGTCCGAAATAAAGGGCGAAGCCAGATCGATCCTTAATCGGTGGTAACATTTAAAGGCCCAAACGCAGTAATTCAGTGCACAACGGAAAGATGGGTATCTAAAAGAACTCCACAAGCGCAACAAATGGCATTTTCCGACCCGAAATCTTCAAATCAACGATATGGTGGTCGTCAAAGAAGATAATCTTCCGTCGAATGACTGGCGGATAGCAGAGTTCGAGTAGTGGATATCCGCACGTCTCGTGGGAAAATCAAACGTCCCGTCCATAAGATAATCCCACTTCCTACAGAGATTATGGAACCATCAGTTCCAAAATAATAAGTTCCTTTTTCCATTGATTGAGTTTCATAGTTTATAAAGCGCCATACTAAGTCTATTTCTTGTTCTTATTCTCGCAGACGTACCTACAACACGATGGTTTCTCGTCCTCGCACCGCACAAGTTTTGGAGAGCAGATGTTCCTGAGGTACTCCGTCCTACCACTGTCGAGTCTGCCGGGAAATCCATCCTCTACGGAAGTGCAAGCGGTTCCTAAAGTTGAGCTCCGAGAAGCGTCTCCGAGCAGCGCTTATTAATAAGTACTGCTCAAATTGCCTCGCTCACCAACACTCCGAGGGAGCGTGCAGAGTGAAGATGGCTGCAAGAAGTGTGGAGAGGGGCATCATACCCTGCTCCACATGCATGAGTCTCCTGCACCATCACCTCAGCCAGCGCCATCTTCACGCTCGTCACGTACCCCTCGGGGCCCATCGGTGCCTCCTCGGCAATCCCCGATGTTGGTCGCGAGAACTCGGACGCCAACTACCACATCCAATCGACGACCGTCTGTTGTCTCCGCACTAGGCTCATCCGTCCAGACATAGCTCCAGCAGCGAAGCGTTCACATCCTGCCGACAGTCATCGTTGTGCTGGAAAATAGCACCACCACCTTCGAGGTGGGTGCCATGATTCGTGCATGCCGGTGAGCAGCATCGATCGGTCTCTGGCCTCTGCACTCCAGCTCCCGATCACCCGTATCGCGGACGACGAGGATTGTTCGATGACGCTTCGAGTCCGAACTGGCAACTTTCAGCTGGACGTCGTGTTGAAGGTCGACCCGAACCTCAAGATCCGCACCCCGATTCGGACTTTTAGCGATGAGACCAGGGCGAAGTTCGACGATATCCGTCTCGCCGATGAACAATTCCATTGCCCGGCAACCATCTCCCTGGTCTTAGGATCAGATGTGTGCCCGAGGGTGATCCAGCCCGGGTTCCTAAAGATTCAGGATGGATTGCCCGTCGCTCAAAGTACCCTCTTTGGGTGGATCGTCTCTGGAGGATGCTCGGAGTCCTAAGGTCCATCCGGTGTCAGCAGGAGGAATGGTTGCTTGCGAAAGGGGGGAGAATGTTCACGCCAGGAGGGCCCATAGTGTGGGGAACCAGCGCTCGCACGCTCTCGCTCACGTTCGCTCTCTCGCTCTTCGTGCTCTCCCTCTTCCGACCTACACCTACCGCGGAAGCTCACCACTCCGCGATCTCAAAACTTTTTTAGTTTAGTAGTGTTAGTTATAATTTACCGTCTCAGAACAGAGGTTCAATAAAAGTGGAGTTCGTAAAGTGAAAAGTGAACGATGCCGCCTCTTTTCTGCAACATATTTCTTCTACGTGGGATTCCAGCACTTCGGAGTCTCAAATTTCCCAGCCTGCCACAGACTACCAGTGGCTCATAATCCGCCCACTCCGTTTCAATCATTAACAAATAAGAATGCTACAGTTGAGTAAGATCGACTGTGAGATACCCGGAACCAAAAACATTGTGTGTTAAATAACACAAAAAATGCAGTGCCATCATCCAAAATATTCTTTTTATTTATATTTATTACGACAATACCCGCGGAGGGTAAAAGTATGGGAGTAGCCTAGTGGTCTACGTCGACGCACCACTCGGCTTACACAAAATCGACGGTTCAGTCCCCGCAATTTAGGAAATCAAAAATTCTATATATCTATATAAACATTATTTTTACTTTTTTGCTTACGTTTATTTATTTGCTTTACATGTTTATTTAATTCGGAATAGTCAAATTGACGTGATCAAATCAGATTTGCAGCTGTTGTGCATTGACTACAATCGAAATATATTTTGATAATCTTACAATTTAATTACAATTATAAATTACAATAAAAAAAAAAATAATAATAAACCTCTAGGCCATACCCTATATTACATAATAGGCCGCGATTGTCACATTAAATAGCTTCAACATTTTTAAATGAAAAAAAAAATAAATCTAACTTTATTCAAATTTTGTGTACTAGTTGTGTACTTTTTCAATAATGAAAATATGAACAAATTCTGCGGATATTCAGCGACTTGAACACAGGCCGATTTGGCTAAAGTAACGTGAACCTGAACCACTCAGACCTATTTGCTATTCCCATATTAAAAAATAGGCGACATTATATTGTAATAGTGTTGCAGTTGGGATTGGCCACGGACCGTCGAACTGTAACAAAGAGGAATAAAACCTGGTGGTTTATATCAACGATTTAACACAAAACCGGAGCGCAAAACAAAATCACTTCCATTCACATTGAAAGAGAAAGACTAATCTCGAAACTCTCATAACCGCCGACTTGCAGAGCCAGCAAGTGATTTCAATTTGCCAAGTCAGCAAATAGGACAATCCGAAACTCTCAGCATTTTTAAGCAAACACATTGTTAGCCTAAGTATACCGTCTAAAATAAAGGGTCAGTCGTAAGACGGTACTCAAATTATACATCTATTATTTACTAAAATCTGAGAACAAATAAATCAATAATCAACTCTATCTAAAGTTCTCGACTGGCGCAAAGTTTCGTTAATGGATGGATTGGGAAGCCTTCAATGTAAGTTATGTAAGTAATGTAAGACTAAGTATGTGAGTAGAGTGCAGAAGTGATGGCAAAATAAACAAGTAGAAAAGCTACTGTAGTCGACTGTGAGATATCCGGCACCCAAAGCATTGTGGTTGAAATTAAAATACACATAGACATGGCACTTTCACTTTAGATAAATAAGCCTAAATTTATGAAATACTGAAATTAATTAAATAAAGAACAAATGAACAAAATGTTGTTAGCAACATGCTTAGTAACATTGCTAGGAACATGTTGAGCCACTTGTTGGTGTTTTTCTAAAATTATTTTTTCAAATTTATAGAGCACGTCCGCACAAATGTATTTATTTCATATCCATTTACTTAAACCAAAAATTACGTATATACATTTTATAACGTTTTTCGAAGGCGGATCTTCGGGCGTGGCCAAATTTTAAAACCAACCTGATCTGCGTTGGTAACTCTAGCTCTTAGAGTCTCTGAGATCTGTTGTTTCGCACGAATGGACTGACAGACAGACGGACATGGCTAAATCGACTCAGCTGTTGACGCTGATCAAGAATACATCTACTTTATAGGGTCGGAGATGCTTGCTTCTGCCTATTACATGTATTCTCGGTTGGCAATAAGTTATAATACCCTTGTACCCTATAGGTACCGGGTATTAAGAGGAAGTCTATGTGGGATCTGGAAGTGGTAGTCGAGAGGCCGGAGCCACCAGAAGTGGTCTCAACTATTAGTCTCTGTCTCTTTCTCTTAAAATATATTGAAAGGAATATTCGATTGCTGCATGAGCTCAAAGGGGCGGTCAGTCTCTCGCTAATTCAGTCGCTGCCGGAATCTTGTTGATCTTACACCACACTAACTTAGACACAAAGCAACTACGTTCGAACGTTAATAAACAATATCCAAATATTATTAAAGCCGGTGTTACAACTTTAATGAAAAGAGGACACTGCATCTTTGGGGGCTCAACCGAGATATTGCCCACCATTCGACAACCACATATTTCCCACAATCGAAATATGATTGACATGTATCTAGGACAGTGCGGTGGATGTTGGAGTCCAGGTGAAATAATAACAATAAAGGCTGGTGAAGACCTTTAACAAAGACAAGGGCGATTCGAAAAACGCGATGGCGGTAAAAATTTCATCAGAATAAAGCGCTGAGTTCCAAGTAACGGCAGAGCCACCAATACAGACACATGCATAGAATGAGAGAGCCATATAGAAACAGCGAGGGGCGACCAAGATGTAAAGAAGCAGTGGATGAGGGTGGAGAAAAGCAGATGTTGAAGAAGCAGCGGATCAGGCTGGAGAAAAGCATAAGTTTAAGAAGCAGCGAACGAGGCCGGAGAAAAGCATAAGTTATAGAAGCAGCGAATGAGGCTGGAGAATAACAGAAGTTGAAGAGGCAACGGAGCAAGCTACAGCAGGCGGACAAGCATAATCAAGATGTTGGATACTGGTGGCGACGGTGGTGGTAGCGATCGACACGAGAAGAAGCGAGACAGCGAGAGAAGCAACCCGAGGAAGTGTGGCCACAGGTTTTGGGTATAACAGTTTAAATGGATTTCAAGAGTAGGACTGCTATTGTATTTGCATTTTGATCAAAGTTATAAGAGTTAAGAAAACTACTGATTAACTAATGATAACTGATTTACTAATTTACAGCAGGTTACATTTTTAAAATGGAGAGAGGCATTTGGCATTGCGAGTGGAAGAATTGCGACGGAAGCTGTCAGAGCTGCAGTTGAATACGACCGGATTGAAAGCAGAGTTACAAAAACGATTACTATCCCATTACGGTTTGATCGACGAGGGTGAATCAGAGACTGAGGATGAACCAGCAAACTTTAGGTCAACATCATCAACTCCTACCGCGCAGAATGCAAGGATAATCTAGGTCGTGGTTCAGTTTTCAGGCTCAAGTGCCCCAAATATAAATCTTGGGATAGAAGAGTTGGAAGATTGTGCAGCTACTGTAGACTGTTACCAGTTACAGCTGTTTGTCTATGCAAAGCAGTTATTGTGTGTAGCTGCAAAAAATTTTGTTCTCAGCCAAAGAGAGGATTAAGGATTGGGAAAGTCGAAAGTCGGCCTTGATGCAGGAGTTTGGAGTTCAGGTATCAACAGAAGGACGAATCTTTGCAGGATTCGTTTGGAGAAAGAAAGTCTCATCGAATATTTCGTAGAAGGTATCCCAGATGCAAGATCAAATAAAGTCATGCTTTATCAGGCTAGAAATCTTAAGGATTTAGAGTTGCAGATCGACGCATATCAATAAGACGCAAAATAAGTATACTTTCCAGGGCAGTAAGGCTACGTATGAGGTAACCAAGGAAAGACTATAGATTCGGTTCGGAAATGTTTCAGGTGTGGAGATCCTTCATGTTAAGCAAAGTAGATTGCAAGTCAGGTTTTGGGCTTGAATTGGATCATTTAAGTCAGGGTGTCATTTCACAAGTGGAGTTCATGGTTGAGAACTATAAACCGAAAAGACACCTTAGCTCGCCAGTGGAAATTAAGATTTTATTGGCAGATGAGTTGCCCGTATATCAACATCCAAGACGTTTAGCGTATTGCGATCAAAAAATAGTCGATGATCAGGTGCAGGAATGCCTTCGGAACGGACTAATAATAAACCTAGTACGTTAGAGTTTGCTTCGTTAATCGTATTAGTGAATAAAAAGAACGGGAAAACGTTTGTGCTGTGACTATCGGAAACTGAATGAAAAGGTTGTCAAGGATAACTTTCCAACTGCACTGATGGATTCCATCATTGAAAAACTGCAAGGTGGAGAGATTTTCACCACACTGAACTTGACAATATACACTTCGTTTATAACAATGAGCGGTCAGTACGAGTTTATGTTTGTACCCTTCGGCATCACGAATTCTCCAGCAGTGTTTACCAGATATATTATGGCAGTATTGCGCGATTTGATAAAAAACGCGCATGCAGTAATATACATGGATGATATCATTATTGCTAGCAAGAGTGTGATAGAAGGTGTGCTGAAATTAAAGCCTCAGAAGAGAAGAATATAACGATTCATAGGATTGACGTCGTACTTCAGGAGGTTTGTACAAAACTACGCTGTAATTGCACAGCTGTTGTCCGATTTATTACGCAAAGAAGCAAAGTGCGAGTTTAAAGAATTTCAGGTAGAAACGTTTGGAAAACTAAAAGCTGCTTTAATCAGTGGACCTGTTCTGTAACTCTATGACCCTTCACTGGAAACGGAGAATTCCCCAGCCATGTTGCTTTTATGAGATATGAGTCGTAAAACCAAGCCGTGCAAGGAGAAATATCACTCCTATGAACTCGAACGGTTGGCGGTTATCGGAGATATGATAAAGTGGCGCATTTACGTTCTAGGGAAGAAATTCAAAGTAGTCACAGACAAATGCGAAAGCATACGCAATGACAATGAAAAAGAAGGAGAGTCCGCTTGGAGTGTCGAGTGTGAAATGGGCGATGTACCTGAAAGATTTCAACTACGAAATCGAATATAGATCAGGTTATAAGATGAGACATGTAGATGCATTGAGCAGGGTGTCGTGTTTCGTTGTGAAAGATAGTTTGATTCGTCGTTTTAGACAAGCGCAGGAAACAGATGATTGGACAAAGGTAGTAAATAGCGTGGTTGAGAAGAAAAGGTATGAGGATTTATTCATATCGAATGGAATCTTGTTAAAGGATTCAAAAAAGGAGTTTTTAGTTGTTCCATCACTTATGGAAGATGAGATCACCAGTAAGTCTCGCGAATTGTTGAGAGCTGCGTAGAGTGCATCTTAGGGAATGCAAAAGCTGGTAGACATGAAGGGTTCCTAACACTAATCGACAAGCAGCACAAGCCGTTAGAAATATACCATATAAAAACCACGTTGGCCCGATGGAGCTCACCAAAAAGCGATACAATCACATTCTCGTTATAGTTGATACTTTTTCTAAGAACGTATGGATATATTCTACTCGAAGCACTGGGATTGAGGAAGTCCTTACTTGTTTGGAGCGTCAGAGTAAAGAGTATTGTGAAAGGGAAAATTCAGCACTTGCTGATTGCAACCAGAAGTTCCAGGGGAAATGGCCAGGTAGGGCGCATGCACAAAATAGTAGTCCCTATGCTGTCGAAACTGAGTCAAGAAAATTCAGTATGGTACAGGTTTGAAGTTGAAAGGAAGTCTAGGGCCATATAAAGCAGTTAAAATAAATGATCATGGGCGCTATGAAGTTGAAAAGATTGGAGAGGGAGAAGGGCCCTAAGGGGCCCTAGGACTAAGACAGTTGCAGATTACATAAAACCATTCGGGACGAATCAAGCGCCAGGAAGGCCGAATCTCTTGAAGTGGTAGTGGAGTGGCCAGAACCACCAAAAGTGGTCTCTATCTCTCCCTCTTAAAATAAAATGAAAGGAATATTCTATTGGTGCGTTATTACAAAGAGGCGGTTACTCTCTCGCTAATTCAGTCGCTGCCGGAATCTCGTTGACCGCACACTACACTAACTTAGATTGGTTAAATTTAAGCAACTATTGTCGAATGTGAATAAACAATATCCAAGTATTATTGAAGCCGGTGTTACAACTTTAATGAAAAGAAGACACTGCATCTATAAATTCAAAATAAATAAAAAATAAATGAATAGAATGTGTTTCTCGTTATATAAATTAAAGTTAACGACAAAATAAAGGAAAATATAAAAAATATTATTATAAGTTGATGGAAATAATGACAAATCACAATAATGTAAAGAGTGCCCTAGAAGGGTATAGAACGAAGAAGCATATATACATATATATATATATAAATACAGAAATAAAATAATCGAAAGAATATGAAGACTTTCATGCGAATGTATGAGGTACAACCACAATAATAAGGCTAACTTTAATAAGGCGAAAAGAAATAAATATTATAAAGATATATTTAAAAGATAATAGAGGAATATAAATATAATCAGGTGACATCTGCAGCGCAGGTAAGTTATGTCTTCTCGATTTTGAGAATTAATCGGATTAATTGGTAAGGAAATAGGAATGGCGAGCGATAAGGCCAGAATAGAAGACCCTGAAACTGCATCGGGACAGAGAATACCAACAAAACTAGAGACATTGGAAGAAGGGAAACGGCCATCAAGGTAATAATTACAATCCAAGCAGGCCCTCAGAGAGGAGACTTTAAGCTTTTGAAAATTCGCAGACAAGGAAATCTAGAACATCAGCAAAAATCAAGCTAATCAAAAAGGTTGGTAACTGACTCAAATAGCAGAAGTAATAGATCAGCATGATGTGTACAGCTGTTAAGAAAACAAATTCTCGGGCCGGGACCAAGTGGAACTTACCGGTTTTTTAAAAACGGAATATAAGAACCTTATTAAACTAAAATAAAATAACACATTTAAGGAATTTTGAGAGGAAGGGATTATGAAGTTCCCCATATTTAAGTTCCATTCACACATCGACGAAATTTTAGGAAAGGTTATTTTCTAAATATTAAAAGCTAAAATTAATATTGAGTACACACTCTTGAATACATACTAATACAAAAGGAAGATAAAACAGTGATACAATGTCAAATAGTGTAAGCAAACTTAAGAAAGCTTGACCCTTTGCCGATAAATTCCAAAGCCCAAACGTTCCTTTGATATATTTGGTAAATATATTAAAGTCTTTATAGAAGCACCACAACTTGTATGGTATTGAGATCTGGAAGACCTGCCTTGTCTACATGGACCATATAATGGTTTTTTCGCCATCACCCCAAAAACACATGAACGATCTTGGTGTAGTATTGAATAAACTTTGAGTTGAAAATATGAAGTTACAATTGGACAAGGCGGAATTTATAAGGAAAAAAGTCAAGTACCTAGCTTATGTTAGCTTAGATGGTATAAGGCCTATCCCAAATGCGATGTAGGCGATAGGTCGTTTTTAGATCTGTTTGGGTATTTTAGAAAGTTTATAAAAGACTTCGGTGCAATCACAAAGATATGGACCTTTAAACTAAAAAGAAAGGAACGAGGGATTTGATAAGGGGTCCAGATGTGCAGAGCTATACTCTTTATTGATCCAATATTAAGATTCCTGGATTTTGAACAACCATTAATTTTGAAGACAGATGCTAGTAATTATAGCCCGGCATTTACACGATGATATATCAGATCGACAGAGAATCCACGGTTCATTCAGCAGATGAAACAGATGATGCTCAATATCCATTACGGTGGAAGACTTAAGTTTCATTTAAAATAAATTCGGAAGATTATAGTAGAGAAAATTTTGACACTGAAACTATAAATAATAATATAAATATAAAAAATATTAAAATAAATGCTTAGACCAAGGAAAACGTGCGAAATCTTTATTTCCAACACTGTACTTCTTCAAGTCAAATGAAAAGGAAAGGAAAGTGTTAGCCCACAGTTAGATACTATCACACAGTAAGCAATCACAGAGAAATAGAAATGACAATAGCACATCTAAGAAGGAAAGGGTGTTTTACAATTAAGTCCAAGTGGTGACAAGAACCGTAAACAACTGCGAGATCTGTCAGACGTTAAAACATGACAGAGACCTCATCAAATACGATTTCAAGAAATGGCAACCCCAAGCGGTGCAAGAAACTGACCTCAACTTTATAAATAAAAAATGGGCAACTAAGCACTAGTAGAATAATTACACAGTTGATCACCAAAATTTATAGAATGAAACTAAAAAAAAAAAATAAAAAAATGCGACGGATCACGAAGAAGCCTTTAAGCCTAGAATAATTACATACACTCGAGTATTGGCTACACACGGCACAAGTTACTGGCAGAACTAATGTTTTTTAAAAAGATATAAGATGCAAAAACGAATACAGAAATCTTTAAAAGATATACAATTTTAAAATTAACTCTTGCAAAAATAATCTTGGGAGCTGTAAGGGTGATTGAGATATGTCTCAATCCACTTATTCATATTTAATTAAGTTTTGCTTGCGAGAACAGGTGAGATACTTTTGTTAAAGAGGAACAACACACAAGCCATAAGCAATTCCTTAGAACAACAGAGAATAGGGCTCAGGCCCGGCGAACAAGCATATAATTTTTATAAATTAAGTGCTATGAGGACAATGAAGATATCTATATACTTCTCAATTAAAGTTCCAGTATTAAATTAAAATATTCAAAAAATAGAACACATCATACCGAAACCATAAAACATAACACAATTTGTACTAATATTAATTTGTATAATATCAAATAAGATACAATTTGCATATTTGCAAAAAAAATTAAAGAAATTGATGGTATACTCGTTTGTTAAAACCAACCAGGTGTGGAGAAAAGTTAATTAGAAATGTTTGGAGAGCAACTTCAAGAATGTAGCAACAATCTTTTTAGTGGATAAATACCAAATACTACAAGGGTCTGCAGTAAAATTATTTATAAACTGTTCAGTAACCGTATTCCAAAAACGGAGAACATTCGATCAAAGACGATACGGAAGAGCTGAGTCTGCACGATTTATATTTGAAAGACATTAAGACCAACACGGTCTAACAACAGGACCAAAAGGGACAAAACAACAATAATGCGTAAGGCCGCCGAGTACAGGTGTGTTAACAAGCAATTGCTGTACCTAATGGTGTTGGGAACGCATTCGAATGCCCCTTTATATGAACATAGAATTAATCAAAGAAAATTCTAACAAATTTAATTAAGCAATTAAAATGGAAAAAACAAATGCGTATATTAGCTATTTTCTCTCAAAGTGGTTTTGTTTTCAAAGTAATTTTCATTATTTTAGTTTCATTATTTATTTTGGTTTACATATTTTTATTTATCAGAATTTTATTTTGTGTGTATTAAAAACTGAATTGCGTATGACATTTTTATTTATCAACTATTCCGGATAGTTAACCTCTCCCCAGAACGAACAGCCAGGCAGTATTAACAATTTAAGCTAAACAAAAACCAGACCAAAAAATTATACACGTAAGTGCGCAAAGCTTAGATAGAACAATTACAAATTTTTGTTTTATATTATAAAATCGAATATTGTTCAATCTGTGTATTCAAACTATCCTACATAAATTAGACTTATAGTGTCCTCTTCTATCGCTTAGCTTAATACATGCTAAAGAAGAGGACACTATAAGTCTAATTTATGTAGGATAGTTTAAATGTTGCAAAACTTGAGCATATTCAGAAACTTTTTTAATAACTAACATGTTTATCATCCAAATTCACTTAAAGCTTTAAATGTATTTATTTTATATACCTTAGTATGTTTTCATGCTTTTCGAGTGCGAAAGTGGATTTCGCCAAACTTTAAAACAAACCTGATCTGCTTGCAATAGATAACAACGTTGTTACCAAATTTGAAAGCTTAGCTCATATAGTTTCTAATATCTATTGTTTCAGACCGATTTACAGACGGACATGGCTAAACCGATTCGGATGTAATACGCTAATAAAAAAAAATTAATTCAGCAAGCACTCAGAGATCTTTGAAGGTCTCACAGGTCTTCACAACGCGAATTTAAAAAAATTCATTAATGAAAAAAATGCAAACTTTTAAATGATTTACTTCATATGTCCGCAAAATACAGCAGCACACACATGCATGCATCTATACAGAACTTAAAAAAAAAAAAATTTACTTCCCGCTCAAACACTAAGACGAATTAATTCGTCAATAATTAATATTCACAATAAAAATTACGTTTTGAAAACTATTTGTTAAGTATCCAAAAACTCGACGACGCACCAACACTCCATCGATCGCAGTCAACAATTGTTTAAAACAATGCTCTCCCTTTCACACACACTAGTATCTGCATCTCAATTATGTATTGTGACAAATATGTAATATCGGGTATGTTTGAATCCCGCAAAATCCAAAGAACTCTTCTCTTTGATTTTTTATTTCATATGCTTGCTTAGTTTTTCTAATTTTTATTCAATTAATACATTTTATCAATTTTCTGAGAAAGTTAAGGAATGCAAAAAAAAATTTACCACACTAAATTTGTTATTTTTTGTCATTTTTGGCAAACGTTTTTTTTTCTGCAGCCTTGGCGCCATGTTATTGTCAAAAGGGATTGAAACATACATGCTCAGTATGGCATACACCGCCCATTATATAAAGTTGGATGTGGTCCAGGGGTCTAAGTGCTCATTGCACTACGGTTTTGCAAGATAGATATGTGATCAATCCCAGCGAGGTCCAACACATTGTTTTTGAAAATTTTTATTTAACTAGCTTATTAAGTTGTTCTCCTTTTTTTAATTGATATATAAAGACGCACCAAAACTCGCTCGATCTTAGGCAAAGAATGAAACCTTTTTAAATGCATGGATTGGGGAAAATGTACAAGAACCAAAAAAGACAGTTTGAACAATATTTCACATCAAGTCAAAACACAAAAAAAAAATGTATATACATAAGTATAAAATAGGACAGACTCGATTATCCATGAGATCCATTGGTTCAATTTAATAAATTAATTTGCTCTCGCAGATCGCAAAAGCGTTGCGCTGGTAATATTTCAGTCAGTATATCTGCGACTTATTCATCTGCAGGGGAATATACATATACAATTTCAATTGGGTTCTTATCAACCGGATCTCTCATAAAATTGTATATCTGAATATCTGCGACTCCAAGGCATTCTATAATTCTGCTACCAAATCTCTAGGGTGTTCATCTGCTTGATCAGATTTCTTATTATTATTGAGGACATTTTCATGTTCAATGTTTGCTTGAATACAGTCGTCATCTTGATTGTCAATTATTATCCTCAACCACAGCTCTAGAATTTAAAATGTTTCTTTCAAAAACTTCACAAAATTTACACATTTGGTTCATACCTAATAAGTATACCTTTCTATGACTTTTCGTCAAACTTCCATTTTAGTAGTTTAATATGAACATATACTGTGGAACCAAAAAAATTTTAAATTTGTTAACTTGGCTATTTGTTATGCCACATGGTGTTTTAAAGTAATATTTTAGTGCATTACTTGGACTTCTACTATTAAATATGTAAAGCTGTTAACACAGCTACACCCCAGAAAGGTCAGCAACTATAACAAAAGTACGAGTTACAGCCTTTATGATCATTTTGTTTACACAATTTTGTTGAGGTGTGTGTGGAATTGTTAAATGGTAGCTGATGCCTTTTTACACCCTAAATTTTCACATTTCATATGATAAATATCTCCCTCTCTCTCTCATATTATCTATATATAGATTTACTAATTTCAGATTGAAATATGTTTCTGTTTTTAAAATAAAATCCCTAAAGCAAATACGTCTGACTCTTAAGTTAACAAATATGTTACACAGTAATGTGTGTATTGATCTATAAAAATAACACGATAATTCTTTTTATCTATCTTTGGTGGTGATATCGGACCAAAAACATCGGAATATACCACAAATAATGGTCTTCTTATGTGATATTTATTTTTAATGTATGTATGTTTTCTTTTCGCTTCGCACAAATCATTAAATGAATGAATATTGTTTAAGTTATTAGTATCTTTAAGTATGTAATAATTTTTAATGTCGAGAAATCTCTGACTCCCATGCCATTTGATATAATTTAGCTTATTTGATGTGTTTGCCTTCTTAGAAATTGCAATTCTTACAGAAGTGACATTATCATTAAAATATGCATTATATATTTTTTTATATCTTTATATTTATTTTATCTTACTAGTACACCTCCTGGATGAAATACAATCGCATAACCGGCATCTTTCACCGTCTTAACAGATTTAAGGTTTTGTGATTCATCAGGACAAAATAATTCGTCACTTAGGATAATGGTGGTCAAAGTATCGCATAGCAATTACATTACATTCGAGACTAGACTTTTTTATTAGGGATTCTGCAAGAAGAACAATATGCCCATCACTAATATTATTGTGACGTTTCAGCATTAATACAAAACCAGATTTAACTGCTTACTTTTTCTCTCGAGCCAGCTATTCTTGTTTTTCTTTGTTATTTTCATTTCCTCACTCTTTTCTTTACTTATTGCAATCCATTTTTACATGCACTGTATAACCAAACATTTGAGTTTATTAAATATGAACTTAGATTTAAATTGGATTTCATCCTGGAACTTATTATTTTTATTTTAAAAATTATTCATTTAAGATTGAAAATAATTTACTTTAAATATATTATTTACAGCTTGCAAAGCTTTTAACTTGTATCTGTAGATTTTTGCTTCAATTTAATTTCATGATCTAGCAGTCTGATTTTTTACGAAATCTAATTGGTTTCGGACAGACAACTGTGCTTAGCTTTTTGTTCATATATTGAGTCTAAATTTGTAAATATTTCTTTCACAGTGCATTCACTTGTGGCAAATCTTAAAAAGGAATCACTTAAATATTCAATAATTGCATTTTGTGTAAATTTTAGAAACTTTTCCATTCTTTAGAACTTATATCACCAATTCCATCAATCACTTTATATGAAATTTTCAAATAGCATATTTTTCTCGGTCAAACAGCGTAATAGTATTGTTTCCTTTTTCCATGTTAATAATAATAAATCACGAAATGTACATCTTCGATGGTGACCTGGACTGATAACCTGTAAAAAAATATTAATCATCGTCAATCAAATTCATCCGGAAAGCTTTCTCACATTAGAAGCAGGCATGAATTTTTTAATATTCTGTAAAAACGGTTATGTTTTATTTAACGTATAGTTTATTTTTTTAGATTTCCAAATAGAATGATAAAAACCCATGCAGGTCTTACTCCTTCGGGATCTAAGTGAGAAGGAAGAAAGAAAGAAGAAAAGTAAGGCAGCATTTAAAAAAAAACCATCGATACAAAACAGATAACATCATTTCAACATTTTCAGCACATACTGTTTAGATATTTTTACAGAACCTTGCGCATATGAGTCAATTAGTGGAGCCTAGACTCCATTGGAGCCACTTCAAGATCTGCGTTCAGGAACAGCTTGGACAGACGCACCGGCATTAATGAAACAACGGTTAATGTGGGCCATACGTCTTCAGTCAAACTACCGCCATTGTCGTTTCCAACAGTTGACGGCAAGTACTGCGAGTATCAAATCTTCATCACTTCGTTTAATCAAATCGTTTGAAAAGCAATCATCAATGTCCAAAATCGAGATGTTCAACCATTGTTAAACTGCCTTTGAGGTCTAGCCCTAGGAACTTTTCGAGCACTTCCGGTGACTCTATACAACTACACGTAGGCTGTGGTGTGCTGAAGGAATAGCTATGACAACCGAACTCTTGTTTTCTTGGGCAATATATTTTCGCTCTTCGCATTACCAACTGCCAATGACCAATGGTCAGCCACTTCCACATCTCCACAGATCCGTCGTATTGGTGAGACACACAAACTTGCAACTACCAATATCAAGTCGAGGCTCAATGAATTCGAGCTCCACTCATCTCTAGCCGATGTAAACTTGAACCAGTCTCGCTGAATCGATTTGCTTTTGGGTACGGAAAGCTTCTTCAATATCCTGCCAATCGGTCTAATTAAACTGAAACATAACCTGGACGAGCCAGAAATTACTACTTGGATAACTGTATTTAAAATTGTTTGAAATTCTGCCTTTTTTGGCAAGTTTCGACCACTTTTGCCACGCATAATTGTGATAATAACTATTCAAAAACAATTTTTTTAAGTATACCCAATAGCCCACTTTAAAATATTACAAAATTTTAGCTATTTAATATAATAAAATGGCTCTACGTGGCTTAAACTGGGATGTAGATTTTTCCTGATTAATCTACCTTCTTTAGCAAACCGTAGAACGATGCTAGGCATCACTTTCATATATAACCTAATCCGTGGTGAAGTGGAGAGTACTGACCTATTAGGTCAGCTAAGTTTCCACATACCTTGTAAAAACAGTAGGTCCTATTTACCTTTATTTTGCACCATTGTAAAACTTGCAAATTATAATGAATTGTACCACATAACATCATTTGTAGATATCCTTCCTAAACTGAAAACATTAATCCTAACCCACTTAATACACATGCAAGCAAGCAATCGATTAGTGCGCTATTAGACTATTTGGTGTAGCATAGTTTCCTCGCCTTCCTTTATCTATATTTTCTTTTTTCGCGCCTACATTAACACCTAACACACGAAACGCCACTTGAGTGTACCGATCGCAGTGCATCAACGTCCAAGAAAAAAAAAAAAAAAAAAAAAAAATGAAATTTATTCAATCCAATAGCCCACTTTAAAATATTAAGCAAGTAGAAAACGACTGTGAGATACCCAGTTCCCAAAGAATTGTTGGTGAAATTGACATGGCTAAAAGAGAATTGAATAATTATGTTCAAAATTAAACATGCAATTGTTGCTAGAAAAGTTTGGAGAAACACCCATTTTAGCTGCAGACACAAATGAAGATATTGCAGAAGTCTAGAATATACAAACACTTTTTTTTTAATAACTTCCATGTTGGACATACGATTTCAATAAATATTTAGAGCACGTCTGCTCAAATGCATTTAATTTAAGCAAACTTGATCTGCGCGCAACAGATAAGAATGGTTTCGCTTGGACTTACAGACGGACATATATATACTTTATGGGATCCTATACCTGTCTGTTACATATATTCTTGATTGGCACTAATTAATTTTATATTCCCTGTACCCTATCGATATCAAAATCGGACAACTATTTAATATATAGCTCCCACAGGAACAATCGTATAATTAATAGAAAAATAATAGGAAAATGTTAATATATTCGTTATTTTTCAGAATATAGGCACATAACTCGAGAGATAGGTTAATTATCAGAAGTTTACTAGATCAATATATCCTTAGGCTTACATCCCAGTTAAAGTCCCGTAGAGCGAAAAGTAAGAAGAAGTTTTTGAACTGATTCAATGCGTTAACTATGGGCATCCCAGGGGGGACTCCAAAAGCCGAATCCGAATTCTAAGATAGGACGAATTTCTGAGTGTTGGCTAATGTATAAACTCTTCGTAAAGTAAGGGAATTCCTTCAACCACCTTTTGAAAAATCCAAGAATTCTCTTGGCTTTCACCATGCACGAAATATGATCAATGAACTCAGGGAGACATTCAAATCTTCAACTAAAGTGATTCTTTCCAAAGAGCAGCAGTTTAGACTATAAGTCGCCAGCTTTATAAGTTTGTATTGCACCACGCTGAAAAGTTATTAAAATCTGTTTGTGAATCCGACTAGCTAGATATTATTAGACGTAAACTGTAATGTCATCAGCATACATAAGAATTATAGAGTTAGTTACACCTTTGTAAACAATAAGGGACCCAGATGGCGTTGCAGAACTCCAGATGTAAACCGGAGAACATTAGAAAACTTATTTTTGAAGAGGACCCTTGGCGTTCTGCCTTTCATTAATCTGTCTGAAATTATAGGGATTATAATAAAAGAAGTGATGCAGAATTAAAAAGGATAGGCTCCAGATAAGCCCATCTGTCTGCTGGATACAATGGGCAAGGTATTCGATAAGGTCACTTCCAAGAGACTAGGCGCAGCGAAAGAGGAAGTGGGAGGCTTATCCTGTGCCAAGTCGGATTTCGTGGGTGCAATCCAGGATATAACGGATATAAATGGTACCGTTAGGCATCTGAATCGTGTTCAACTCAGCGGATTGGAATATTACCCAAGAAGTCCATAGAGCGTTTGAAGTCCCTAGATACTTGCTCAGGTAAAAATTCAATTATTTCTGCAACAATGTACTGCTATATGAATCGAGCACAAGAGAGGAGTTTTACTTCATCACAACAGAAGTATTTCAGGGTTCGGAGCTGGGCCCACCTTTGTGGAACACCATTTACGATGGCGTTCTCAAACTGCAGTTGCCGGAGCGCACGATTGCGATTGGTTTTGCGGTTGATGTGGCTCTCGAGGCGGTCGCTAAAGATTTGGATTTGGCTCCTTATAAGAGCCCACATAAGCCCACATCCTAGTTGGTGAGAGCTGAAGGAGGCGTCCAACGCTGTTCGAAACAATGGAGAAGGGTTGGTTGACATGATTACTGTGTGGTGAACAGCCAAGGCAGACACCGTTTACAACTGGCAGGGCCGCTGGACACACAGGTTGGTTCCAAAAATAGGGGACTGAGGTATATATGGTGGCTGGTCAATTGTTGATGTTGATGTCGTTGACGGTTTGCTGGGGCTTAGTGTTGGAGGTGGTTTGCTGGACTACATAGTATTGGATCTGCTTGCTATCGGTGAGACTGCGGCACCCTGAATAATATTTTTCCCCTGCAGAGTTACAAAAGATACGTCAAAGAACCGTAGCTTCTTTAGTCCCTCTTACTTCAGTCGAACAAAAATTAACGGCACAAATGACCTAATGGCCTGATGTTTTTTCTAAATATCTATATACTTCTACTGGTGGTTGTAAATTTTCAAAGTTATTAAAATAATAGAAAACCAATCTCCTCTTAAAGTACGTCACCCAGTGCGTTTCTTTTGATGAGGAGTCTGCTAAATTTAATAGACGACTAGATAAGAAGCGGAACGACGAATAAAGCCGAGTGAGCTGAAGACGAGCATGCTAACACAAAGCGACGCATATAGACGAGCGAGCTGAAGATGAGCAAGCAACCCAACGACGAAGAAGACGACGAGCAATCATTTATAATGACAACGAGGATGAGAGCAACCACGATGATCCAGGCAATAAGAAGAAAAGACGAGATGAAAGCGACACGTCGAGCCCGATGACGAGCAGAAGGCACGAGAGTTGACGCCATTAAGGCAGAGAAGGCAAACGACGACGAGAGAGGTGAGTTGAGATTGCGCTAGCAAGAAAGACGGTTGAACGACGACGACTTATAATTTATAAACAATATAAACATTAAGAACCATACCTAACCATGCATTTAAATAATACAATCCCACATTTGGGTGCTTGTCGGGATAGATCTAAGATAAAAGTAAAACTAAAGATGTTAAATAAAATATATCAAAGAATAGAACGAACAACTAATGAAGTGAAATAAAAGAAGAAGAAAATTATGAAGTGAAAATTAAAAATGAAAATGAAATGAAAACACTTGAGAAATCGACGATGGAAGTGTAAGAAAATATTGTTTTACGTTACTAAAAAAAAAAAACGCGCAGAAGACGTGTGTAATTTCGCATATCTCTACCGCATTAAAGCTCTTGCAATCCGAGCAGATATTGTTTTAATTAAATATGTCATCGATGGGATTGATGATTAATCAATTAATAAGACTTTGATGTACGATGCAAAAGACATGAACGATTTTAAAGAAAAGCTTAATAGTTATGTGACGAAACGCGACACAGAAAATGTCTTTGAAAGAGAGAAGCCGAAGATCAGCGATGACGGGCAAGAAAAGCAAGCTTTAGCGGATTCGAAGAGAGAAAGTATAGGTTATAATTTGTAGCGGCCAAATTTGGATAAAGCACCAATGTATAAGAGAATAAAAAAAAAAAATAAATAAACATTGTGTGATAAGCCAAGCTTTGTAAGCTAGAATGCAAGCTTTCGATAATCCGAGGGCTTATCGCAGATTATCCGTAGCGTAGGCTCAAAAGCTTGATCAAAACA
>VNKC01002055.1:0-93935 GCA_008042775.1 Drosophila pectinifera
AAGACCTCAAAGATTCCCAAGTCCAGTGGAAAGTCAAAGTCCAGCTCTCGCAAAACTACAACAACTGTGACATCAAGCTCGGACAATAGTCAGTCTGGCGCTTCGTCCGCTCCTATTGTGGAAGTGTCCCTGGGAAGTTCCTCAGACGGCGGAAGCTCAAGCCAATCTTCAACAACAACCACAACGACGTCCACCAGCGGAAGTAATGAGTCAGGAGCCTCTTCTTTGCCATTAGTTGATGCCAGCGTTGTTGTGAATGGAGGAAAGTCAAGATCGACATCTACTAAAACTACTAAGACCTATTCCTCGAAGACCTCAAAGATTCCCAAGTCCAGCTCTCGCAAGACTACAACAACTGTGACATCAAGCTCGGACAATAGTCAGTCTGGCCTTTTATCCGCTCCTATTGTGGAAGTGTCCCTGGGAAGTTCCTCGGATGGCGGAAGCTCAAGCCAATCTTCAACGACAACCACAACGACGTCCACCAGCGGAAGTAATCAGTCAGGAGCCTCTTTCTTGCCATTAGTTGATGCCAGCGTTGTTCTAAATGGAGGAAAGTCAGGATCGACATCTACTAAAACTACTAAGACCTATTCCTCGAAGACCTCAAAGATTCCCAAGTCTGGCCTTTTATCCGTTCCTATTGTGGAAGTGTCCCTGGGACGTTCCTCGGACGGCGGAAGCTCAAGCCAATCTTCAACGACAACCACAACGACGTCCACCAGCGGAAGTAATCTGTCAGGAGCCTCGTCTTTGCCATTAGTTGATGCCAGCATAGTGGTTAATGGAGGAGAGTCATCTACCAAGACAACTAAGACCGATTCCTCAAAGACTTTGAGTGTTCCTAGTTCGAGTGGAAAGACAAGCAAAACGGTAACCACAATTACAACGTCCAATACTGGTTCGGTTCCTAAAGCTCAGACCAAGTACTCGTGGTCAAGTACATCAAAGAAAACATCGAGTCCCATCGACACAATTTCTTGGACAAGCCGCTCCAGCAGCCAGCCTTCAATTGGTGAAACTTCCTCTGTTAATAGCGGAGATTCATCAAACTCCTGGTCAAAGCTGATAAAGCGAGTGACCACTGGCATTTCAGCAGATGGTGACAGCAATGGTTCTGTTATAGGTTTAGGTGGATCTCGTGGCTCGCAATCATGGTCCCAGCGCTCAGGATTCTCCAGCGATAACACTGGTGTTCAAGGATCTCCTGACATCCGTTTCCGGTATGCCAGAGGCCACCCCAGTCACAGTGAACAATCGCAGGACTCTCAAGCCTGGTCCAGGAGCTCCTCAGAAGGCGGTGACACCACGGATGGCGCAGCAGTTGCCGTAGACGGAGCGCAGGTGGAAAATTTGGAGGGCGGTGACAGTACAGTGGAAGGTGGCGCCGTTGGCGGTTCTGGACGATATCCCTACTGGTGGGGCAACCGATGGGTGGGCGTTGGAGCCCAACCCAACTGGCGTTATGGATGGCGTCCATACACAGCTGGATGGGGAGGATGGGGCAATCAATATTAAAGTCGGTCCATGCCAGAGGACTAAGCCCCACTAAAAGGGCGCTGGGCTTTAATTCGTATGATTGTAAAATATATGCATTTGAATATTATTAATCGTATTTTCATTTGAGCTGATCTTATTTTCACTATGAAGAATAAATAAGCTTATTAATTAAGTTTTACAATGGCAGACCAGGCTAGCGGATCACTGCGTTTGAGAATATAAATAAGATTTCTAAGAAGATAAGCCCGTATCAATAAAGGAAGGCTTAATATATAATCGGCGTAGGGTTTAAAACAAAAGAGAAACCGAATTTGTAATATTTTGCCTATGGTAAATAATAAATGCAAAAGAAAATAAAGGAAAACTTTCTCTCTAAAAAACAATGTTAGGAAGATGAACAAAATAGCATAATCATCATAGATATATATACCTATGTGTGGTTGTTCCAATGATCGAAATAACCGACTTTCCCTTGCACACCATCGCAAATTATTTCAACATGTTTGTTGTGAAGCAAATAGTCTAAAGCAAATATTCATTAACTTTGTAAATATTTTGTTATATTAAGAATACCAAATAAAATCATTTTATTGCAATAATTAATTCGATAATTCTAAAAGAAAAAGTAAAACTTATTTCCGCCATTGGTGCTGTTTTTAATAAACTGAAAAAAGTCCGTCCATGACCATTGGGATTCTGGCGGGGACCAGGCGGCCTCAGTGGTTGTGGAACTTTGGGCGAAGGCGCATGATGTGGCCGCCAGTAGCACCGAAAAAATAATTATTAGAACCTTCGCCTTCATAATGACTTGAATAGACGACTGACACTTTAATTACGCCTTTCGGAGCTTTATACTTTTTTCGATCAAATACAAACACTCAAATATTTACTAAGTATATTTACACAAATGTTTTTGCATTCAATCTCTAATAGCGCAGAGTCAGCAACCTGTTGAATAAAAAACGCTCCGCAAACATTAAAGTGACACTGTAGTATGCAAGATGTTAAAAAACAAAAGAATAGTGATATATGGTTGTATAATACCTTTATTCTTCAAGATTTAGGGAAAAGGAGGCATTTTTTATAGTATTGTATCCTAACCCCATTTCGCCTTGGCGCGTTGTAAAAATTATAAGCCGCGAGGAATTGATTAATTATTATATAGATTGATTGATATATAGATCTAAAATCTATATTCTATAGCTGACGAATTCTTGAACACTGCTCTGCTAATTTTATTAAAACATCGGGATATTCAAAAAAATCTTTAAAAAAAGTTATCGTTCCCGATGCCAACGATGAATTTCCGATAGGTTTTGCAGGTGCGCTGCGCCTTTTCGATAATAAATCATATTGAATTGAATAGTTCCATTGTAGTAGATCTATTTCCATTTGCTTGTTTGGTCGCCATCTGTTTGCCTAAAACTTCAGCTTATAATAATAATAAGTGTCGCTTACGTAGGAATACATTCTACCAATACCGATTCCATGCATATCGCGAATTTAAATACACACGGGACTACCTATATTGTTTACTTGTCAATACAAGTGCTAGCCCAGCACCCCATTGACTAGCGCCTACTTTTTAAATAAATTGATAATATTTAGTGCGCTTGTGGCGCCCCCTGGCGTGTTTTCGTCGTTCTCGCAGCAATCAGATGGCAATGCTAAAATGGTGCTAAAAAATCTTGAAAAGAGTAAGAAGAAGCAGAACGTGCACAAAATAAAAATCGACTTTCAGGACTTAACAACAATACAAAATTCGCCTGGAATCGCTTAATCTCCGTGACAAATCGCATTGTGAGTGAGTGAGCAAAGGTAACAAATTGCGCGGCATCTGGCCAGCGATTAATGTAAGCAATAGCAAACACTGCACTCACACGCACATACACACAGTGGTCCGTAGACACACACACACATACATATGTACAAGCACAAACAGAGCAGATGAAAATCTGGAAATTGTCATTCATTCATTTTTTTCTGGCCAAAAAACCAGTCGTTTGTGTGCTTCTGGGATAGCTTTCAGAATCGGAAAAGAGAAGCGCAGCACAGTCAGTTTCCTGTCCACTGTTCGGGGCACGAAGCACGGGGCCAAGCCAGCGCAAGCAAGGTGGGTGAAAGGAAACCTGAGGTCGCATTTTCTGCGACGACATCGCCATCTGAGTCTGAATCGGAATCAGAATCGGACAAAGAACACGGGGCGCCGCTGAGTTCGATAGTGGTGAGAAACGCGAGGAGCGTCGTTTATGACGCACATTTTTTGGGGAAAGCGTCGAGCCGAGCTGAGCTGAGCCCTTGCATTTGCCACGAGACTGCAACAGAAGTCATTACTGGACCGACAGCTCGGGCCAAGACAATAGAATAGGAGCAACAGCTGCAGCGGCGGCACCATGACGATCAAGCCAGTGAGTGCACCACCCAGTGCGAAGCGTGTGACTGGCAATGTGGATGCGGACAACAAGGAGGCGCAGGTGGTGGTGGTGGTAGAGCAGTCGGTGGCCAGTCAGGCCCAGGTGAGTGTTCGTGGTCCCTTTCACCTGGACTTCTACTTTAAATTTGCTTTTGCTTTCTTCCTCGCCCCCACAGAGTCCCCAAAGGCGTGGCGAAGTCTATGACGAGCTGGCACGCACCCATCGCTGCAGCCCCCACAAGAGGTGAGTGCTTGCCCCTGCATTTTACAAGCAAGGGGATTCCTCCTAGGCTGCAGCAATTAAATAGCATTTATAGTGCATAACTTGCATATATTACAAGGTAGTTTATGGGGGGTTTCTGGCACACTCCTTCTAAAATACTTGAGTTAACTGCTTCTGAAATAGCTTAATGTGGTTCGGTCTTTTGCGCAGTAAATCTAACGCTGTAACACTGTTGTGATTGTAGCTTATAGAGGCTTTCTTACAAAAATATAGGTATTATAATCAATTTAACAAGGATTTAAGCCTTATCTTATTTAAAAGCAGAATCCGTATATTTATAATTATAATAGAAAAGTATAGATATAAACATACACCCCTGAAGACTTCCAAAATTAGGAGTTCTTTGTAACCCAAACTCTTAAAGCCTGTAGAGGTCATATTATATTTATAACCTTCGGGATATACTGCAAGATTATTTAGAAAAGCCTAGTAAAAGAGCCTTGTTCACTTATGTATTAAATGTTTTTTCCACTTGAAGCAACACTCGTTCGAAGCGCCGCGACCACCACGACAGTCATGCTCATCACCACAAGCGCGATCGCCTCGAGCGCGAGAAACTCAACCATCCGGCCGTGGTGGCGGGCAGCGGAGGAGTGCCCGGCGTGGCTGGCAGCAAGTGCAACAGCCCGCCCCTGGCTTCCACATCGAGCAGCAGCAGCAGTCCCTCGGTGGTGGGCAGAAACTCACCCGAGCATCTGGGCCTGGGTTGCTCCACGGTACCCAAAGTCCAGGGCCAGCTGACACCGGCAACGGCGGCTGCCAATCTACTGAAATCGGTGGAGGAAACCTTTTCGGGCTACAACAGCGGCGATGAACACCTTCAGCCTAAGGAGCGCAAAATTCCAGTGGAGGAGTGGCAGCGTCGAGACGTGGAGTTCGCCAAGTGCATGGAGCAGCGCGGTTACGAGCTGAAGCCCGTCGAGGAGGACGGCGCCTGCCTCTTCCGCTCTATCTCCCTGCAGATCTACGGTGATGAGGAGATGCACGATGTGATCCGCCAGCACACTATGGATTACATTGTAAGAACTTGTAATTCATATATTCATATTTCTTTTTAACGAACATTTCCGCCTGCAGCACGAGAATCGCGAGTACTTCGGACAGTTTGTCACCGAGGATATTAACAGCTATATCCAGCGCAAGCGAGCCCGTGATGCCCATGGCAACCACATCGAGATCCAGGCCATATCCGAGATCTACAGTCGCACCGTCGAGGTTTTCTGCTACCAGTCCAGTAAGTTGCAAGGGATTCTGTGTCTAAAATGTAGTTATTTACTCAACTATTCTCCCGTTTCCAGCTCCCATTAATATCTTCAACTCTGAACAGTCCCAGGCTGGCTATCCGCCGTTGCGCCTATCTTATCAGCGCGGCTCCCACTACAACGCTATCTTGGATCCATATAATGCCACAGTCGGCGTGGGCTTGGGGTTGGCTGGTTACAAGCCCGAGTTCCAAACCAAAGAGGCGGTGCGTCTCAGCGAGCAGCTGGAGATCGAACAGGTAAATATATGATCTCGAACCGTTGAACGACAGTTTGTTTATTGACTTTTTGCCGTCATGGTAGACCATGTTTGAGGATAAGTTGAAAACAACGGACTGGGAGGCCACCAATGAGGCCATCGAGGAGCAGATAGCTCGCGAATCATACCTGCAGTGGTGCCGCGACAACATGCAACGTTCGCGTAGCAGCAACACGGCCGCTGGATCGGCCACATCCTCAACGGTAACTTCTGCAGAGGCGCTCACCGACTCGGATGCCTCGCCCTCAAAGTACTCGATGTGTGGTGGCACCGGAAGCAGCAGCAATCCGGCCGCCACATTGACCAGCGCCAGTGGTGCAGACCCCACAGCCACTGCCTTTTCCCTGTCGCCGAAAACGTTGAGTCAGTTTTCTCACAAGTTGCCATCGGAGGTCAATGACCTGGCTGGCTATGATAGCGATACCACGGACATGAGCAGCACAAGTTCGGTGGGTCACTGCGGTGGTAACTCATCGCCCAGCACAGTATCAACCGGCCAACGTACAGGCAAAGGATCGAAGACCCAGCGTCGCGCCACGGCCATCAGAAAGAAGCGACGCCACGAGACTCGCGAAGTTCCGCCTGCTGGCAAGAGGTGGGTATCATGTGAAGGTGTATTTTGAGTTTTACGGTTATTTAACTGGTTTCTCCCGACAGCACTGACGTTTTGGAGGCACCGCTACGCAAGAGCCCTAAGCGCGACTCTGCTCCTTCAGTGGCTCGAGCTAATACGCCGGAAGCCGAGCAGCGTCCGTGCACCTCGAAGCAGTCTTCCATCTCGCCCCAAAAGCGCGGAGAAGGCCAGTCGTCGTCCAGCAAGCAAAGCTACTCCAGCTTTTACCAAGAGCTGCTGGAGGCTTCCTATGCCAATGAGGGTAAGACTTTCCTATATAGATTAGATATTTCAGATCCCCAGAGTCGAATGTAATAATAAACCTGGTGATAGGCCGTGGCGTGGCTGCATAGGCAGCATTTCTGAGCTCTTAATTCTCCCTTCCTTATCGATTAAGTAAAATCATTCTAAAACTTGTCTTCTTTCCCATCGGCAGGCGTTAACGAAAGCGAGATGCTGCAGCAGGCAATCCAGATGTCCACTCGCGACTACATGGAGGACCAGAAGCGAAAGTATCTCTCCGGACCGTAGGCCGCTGCCCCGACAGCAGGCCTTTGTACAGTGATTTATCAGTTCTTTTCGCAACGAAAATGAAACACAAAACTTACCAAAAAAACAAAAAACAAAACTAAACGCAGAAATTATAGACGATCTTGGGCGCTGATGAAAGTGGTCGTGCCTTGCCGATGGATGGAAGGAGCGAGCGCACACTGCCGTTTGCAGCACCTTTACACTCTCACATACACTATCCTATATATGTATGTATATGTATATATATATGAACATATATTTTGTAATAAGGCCACGTTGTGAAATTTCAAATCCAAGGAAGGTTCATTGCTGTATTTGCTGATTTCATTGCGTGTGTTATATAGAGCACAAATTTTGATAAGAGGTCAGTCCCAACCACACCGATCCTGTCCGCTTTTCTACCATGAATAAATACAATGTCACGTTCCTTTCCCCCATACGATTAGCTGCTATTTTGTAAAACTTACATCTTAATGTTAAGCTTAGTGAGCGACAGTAAATGAACCCTGCTCGTGCATTAACTAAAAATTATATAAAAACTAACACCCTGACATACAAATACATACACGGAATACAGATTCAGATAATAATAATTCGGATAATGCTAATGATTAATTATTTAATTAAATACAATAAATGGTGCATAATAATCGTAATTTATGAGTACTCTTAAATAAAGCAAATAAATAATCACAGAAAAGAAAGACCCTTTTACTTACCTGAATGCTTCAATACAGATTTCTGTAGGGAATTTCTCGGGAGATTAAAGTGCTACCGGCTCTGTTTAGATCAAATTATATTATTTACTGCATACATATATACAATGGTTTGTGTTTATCGGTGTAGCAAAAAGTTATATAAATACATTCACTTTGTTTCGAGTCCCTCCTACAAGTAAGTTTAAGTCTAAATTGCATTTGTTTACATATTTAATATATATTTATAAATATATATAGTTCGCTGCCAGTGTGGAACAGTATCATGATTTCGTACAGGTGTTTGTACATATGGACAGGCAGACATACATACAACATTGACTCTAATTGTGTACAAAAATACATTTCACTAAAATACATTGCATATAAAATTATTATTATTCCTTTGCACAGATTTCTCTTAAATTAGAGTATGGAATGCGGGGCAGACAAAGGCCTGGGGACCGACCACTCCTCTGCGGGGGCCAGTAGCTATTTATGGACATCGAATAATAAGGAAAAATCAATTGGAAAGGTAAGTAGACTATAACTTATATTTTCAAGGCTAAATTACTTAAGTAAAAGTGAGGAATGGATGTGACTATTGTGACTAACTTAACAAATTAGAATCGACCTTAGTTTGGTGCCCCCCTTTGTGCTCTTGAACTGGCAGACGGTCCCCCTGATCATCGTTGACTTACGATTAAAATTGTACAATGTTGTTGAGATATTCCATAGGAAACCCCTTTGAAGACATTAGCTAACATCCTCCTGTTTGTATTATCCGATTTTGTCAGAGTCAATTAAATTGTGTGGACCGAGAGAGAGTTGTATTTTTTGGAGCAGCCAGGCCCGAGGGCCTGGATCAGGCTAAATAGAATTTTGCTTTAACTGACTTTGCAAAAATCATTTGGCTAATTTATCATTTGCTGCTGTTGCTGCTGCTGCTGCGATGTCTGCTGTTGCTGCGGTGCCTGCTGCTGCTGCTGCGTGATCACTATGTGATGCTGCTGCTGCTGTTGTTGCTGCTGCTGTTGCTGTTGCTGTTGCTGTTGTTGCTGCTGTTGCTGCTGCTGCTGTTGCTGCTGCTGCAACTGCTGCTGCTGGGTGGCCAATTGGTTGGCATGTTGCAACGCCGCTGTGGTGGCCTCCGTGACCACCGGCTGCAGCATGCTGGTGCCGTTCTCCCTTCGAACGTGGCTATTCAGCTCCGCCTTGACCCTCCGGGCTATGTGCGAGCGGGTGTGTTTGCGCAGGTGATCCTTGCGATAGAATCCCTTGCCGCACTCGGCGCACTGGTGCCGCTTCTCCCCGGAATGGATCACAAAGTGCAGGCTCAGCTGCTCCTTCCGCTTGAAGGCCTTCAGGCAGACCGTGCAGATGTAGGGCCGGTCCGGATTGTGCGACTGCTTGTGGCGGGTGAGGTGATCCTTGCGCTTGAGCGATGCCTGGCAGATGTCGCACACGTACCGCTTCTCCAGGTTGTGGCCCACCAGGTGCACCTCGAGTAGCTCCGGCTCCGGGTACGCCACATGGCATTCGGGGCACATATACAACGGGCTGCCATCGAGCGCCGTTCCCAATCGGATCTCTCCCGGACGCAGCTTCGGTTTCCGGTCCTTGCTGCGCTTTTTGCGCTTCTTCTTCTTGGAGGAACTGGCACTGGTCGTCGCTGTGGCCGTCGTCGCCGTCGCTGCCACCGCCGCCTGCGTCTGCACCTGCAACGTTGTCGTCTGCTGCTGCGGCTGCAGCGTCAGCTGCTCCTGCTGAGGTATACTAATGGTTGTCGTCGTGCCAAGGGTGTTGATCCCGATGGCTGGTCCCGTCTGCACCTGCAGTACCTAAAAAGTAATTTTAATTACATTTATTTAAATGTTATTTTATATGTTTTTAATATTTTCAACATACCACATTTTGCTGGTTCTCCTTTTTTATCGTTTCCGCGGAATACTTGAGGAAGTGGTGCAGCGACAGGGGCAACGTGTTGGCTGGAAGATGCGAGAGGTAGTCGGCGACGGTAGTGCCCGGCGTCAGTGTTTGCCACGAGGTATTCTGGAGTACTGCAAAAAACAGTTTAATAATAATAATAATTAATAATTTTAATTAATTTTTGTGGCACTCCTATTACTAAAGTTACCTTGTTGCTGCAGGATGGCATTGCACAGATCCTGGGTTAGCTCCTGCGGGGCCGTCACCTGTTGCTGCTGCATCTGCTGCTGCTGCTGGCCGGAAGTGCCCGCCTGCAGTGCATCCGCTGCCGCACTCGTGGCAGTTGCACTGGCATAGGCCACCGTGGCGTACTGCGTCTGCTGCTGCTGCTGCTGGGATGCGGTGACCAGGTGGCCATTGTACTTGTCGCCCTGAAGAGCATCTTCCTGGCCGCCGCGGAACTTGTTATTTCCGCTGCCGCTCTGACCGGCTGCGAGATTGGCCTGGCCAAAGTGCGTGACCTGTTGCTGCGCCTGCTGGTAGCGGTTGCTAGTGCCGGCTGCATCCTGCTGCTGCTGCTGTTGCTGCTGCTGGGGGTTGTTGGTGGCGGTCACCGTCACATCTGCCACGGCAGCGGTGACCGTTGAAACCAGAGGCGCCGCGGACGTCGTGAATTGCGGCAGGCCGGGTATATTGCCGGGGAAGGTGTTGCCGAACGGGGTGAAGTTCATTGTACGTCCGTTGCTCAGCTCGTCGGGAGATCGTGGGAGATTTGATGGGAACGCGTGCTTTGAGAATCAGGCAACTGAAAAGAGGGATTCATAGGTTAATATTATTAATATATATATTATATTAGGGTCCCTGCTTAAAAACAAAATAATTATTGGTACTCTCTATGATCTTATTAGCACTCTCTCTTATCCCTCTTATCCATAAATATTTATTTATATTGATATATTGCTAATATAGCTAAAGTTAACTAACAACTAATCCTCTCTTGTTACTTTATTGCATTTTACTTCATGAGTAACGTAATAAAGGTTGTTTAAAAAATAACAATTTAAGTTTTAAGTTACAATTTAAGCTTAGAGGCTTTTGAATAGAAAGTGAAAATAGCGGCGTGGTTGTTGTCGTTATTTTAGCTGACTTGCCGAACCCACATCCCGAATCACGCACTCACTCTCGCCCACCCACAGGACAGGCATCTAAACACACCCCACTACACACAACAACACCCACAGTGCATTTGTGGAGGTGACGATAAAAAAGAGCGCGAATCCTGCGCGCTGTGCCGCCACGAGAGCGAGAGAGAAGGCGAACGAAGGAGGGCCCGGGGTGGGCGCCATAAAAGCGCACAGGGGTAAGGGGCGCGGAGGCTTCCTGGCGATGACGACGGACTATATGGCGATTTAGTGTGTCGGTACATTAAGATTAGGTTAGGGCTGACCCCAACCGCAAGTGTGTATGCCTTTCGATTCACAAAAACTGAATTAAAGCCAGGAAAATCGGAAAATATACGCAAATATACATATAACTCATACGCAGCGTGGGACCATCTAAACTGACTTGTAAGTGGCAAGAGCAAAAGGCGGCGCCATATCGATTTTCACTAAGAACGCGATTCAGTGTCCTTTCTAATTGGGCACACATTTTCTCCAATCCTTTTCTCGATATATCTTAATAATACTATGCGACTCGAGTCGTGTGACTGGCGACAGATAAATCAACTTTCACTTGGGCACTTGGAAACGCGCCGTGCAGCTCGTTTATTTCTGCCCTGTGCGCGCGAACCCGTGACACAATAAAACGCAAGGCGCGGGCCCACAAAGGAAAAGTGCAGCCAATTGCATTGCTGCCGCCAGTCCGTCGTTCTGGAGGTCACCTCCTCCGCGGCCAAAAAAAAAAAAAAAGGAGAGCTGTGTGTATTGTGTGGGCCTTGGAGGGGAACTCGTGTATCCTGGGGGGCTCGGGGGGAGGCCGCCACTACCGTTCACAGTGTCTGCGGTGCACATGCACATGCACATGCGAATAACACCCGCCGCATCCACGTCTGGGGCCACCTGGCGGCGTGTGGCGTAGCTTCACTACTGACCCGACCCGTCCGCTCCGCATTGTGCTCCGGCTCCACTCGCCGGCCCGAGACGGGAGCTTCGGCTCTCGGCTCTTCTGGCAGCCGGCCTGGCCACAATGGTCCCCCCCATCCTGGTGGTATTAGTTGGTCTAACTACGCTTGTGTGCTTGCGAGAGAGCAGGAGCGAGCGAGCTGGAGAGTGGCCGCTCTCTCGTATTGCCAATAACACTTCATTTGCCATTTTGAAAAGAGTGTTGGCCAAAACCTATTTGTTGACTGGCTTTATAAATGTTTACAGACAGATATAGATAGATGGTCGTATCTAGACGAGATAAGCATTCTTTTGGAGAGGTTTTTATATATTTATATCTGTTTATTATACAACCATAAATGTTTTAATATAAATGCAATTCAAATTGTTCTATAAATAGGTAAGCTTACACAGTATTTTTAATATTGAATACTGTTTCATCTAAGATTCTGTTGCTAGATATGTGTATATATTGTATTTTGGTCAGAGATGTTTGTGAAGCCATTATTTTTTTATATATCGTTAGAAAGTGTTTATTCAGGATTCAGCAGTCCCATTAAAAAATAAGATATAATAAATACAGTGAACATTTAGGACAATATTTGTATTCTACATAGAAACACAAACAAGTATTAGCGGAATTATTTATCTAATCAAACTAAAATCATATCTAGTTTTGATAAAAGTATACATATATATATTATATATTTATAAAATATCTGCTGAATTTCGTAGAAGATGTAGAACCATTGCTACCTGCTACCCTATTTAATTTCTAAGTTCTTGATCTTTATAAATCAAATTCCTTGCGATAGGGAATCTCCAGCAGAGAAGACTCCAAAGTGGCTTTGCTCAGACGCAGGGAAGCATGTTTTGGCACACAGACTCCGCGAATCCGCCGGAATCCTTTGCGGCAAACGCATTCGGGATCAAAGCAAAAGTCTGCCGCTGGACAATGCCTGCCAGCCGGGCACTGAATCATTGTACAGCTGACCACCTCATTTTCCTGGCAACTAACGCCCATAACCCGGTAATGGTCATCTGAAATCTATAACAGCTGAGGTGGTTTACCTACAAAAATAAAGTATAGATCGAACTATTAACCTGTGTGGATATTTTGGGGAAGAGAGATCCGAGTAGAAAAACACAGAGAACTGGCAAGTGAATATCCATGGCGACACTAAGCTCTAAGCAATGTGATGAACTGTTACTAATAATGATTAACCATAGCTAATGAGTTTATAAGTGTAACTAAATAGAATTGCTAAAGGAAGGGTTTATTAAATAAGTAAATTTATTATGTTATTTATAATACTACAAGCCGCGAACCCATATTTTATAGTATTTTATTATTACGTATACGTAATCAGAATAAAATCCCTTCAACACTCATATTACGTATACGCAACGTTTTCAAACAAATTAAATCGAAGTAATTTTTAAAGCCAGTTTCCGCTCCGTTTACTTGCCCACCTAAGCACATCAAGGGCGCACAAGTGCCCACTTCCCAGGTTCTACAGGCTCACAGGGGCACGGCTCTCGCATACACGACTCTCAGCGGGGGGAGGGCCTCCATGTGGGTGATTTGCATATATGCAGGCCAAGTCGGACAGCAACAACAATAACAACAACAGCAACGGTTGCAACCAAAACAAAGATGCTGCGCTCCTGACACTGAAACCCGCACACAAGGCCAATCGACGAAATCAGGCCACGCACACGAATTCCGGCACGGTGGCGATGACGATGGCGATGGCGATGACGTAGCGTTGCGATGCGATGCTTCCGGCAAACGGCCTACCACACCAAAAGGCCGGCCGGCTTCCCCAGGCCCACGAGCACCCACTCCGAGCCAGCGCCTCCTCAGAAGCACAGAGAAAACTGCACTCAATCCTGCACAGGGAGAAATTGCTTAGGGATTGAGTAGATGCTATCTAAGCTAGAGGTTTTTAGAGCTTCAAACAGCAGGGATAATCATGCTTCGAGTTTTCCTCTGTGTATTTGGCTCCAGTGCAATCGGCGGCGAGTAAACACCGAGGACTATCACACTCCCGAGCCGGAGAGTGAGAGTGTCGGCAGGCGGCAGGCGCTGGCTGGAAAAGAGTGGTGCTCGGTGCTGGTGCTGGGTGGTGGGCCGGAAGTGACGGGGACGAGGCGGTGCTGGCCAAGTGCAACTCTCCTGTGCGCATGTGAGGCGGCTGTTCTTGTGCTCGTGTGTGTGTGTGCGTGGCCTGCCACCTCGGCGGCTTTCAGGCATTGCATCATCACCACCATCGTCGTGGTCGTGGCCGCAATGGCTGCAGTGGTCGTGGGAGGAGCGAGGATGCAGCAAGTCGACGCATTTGGCCGCACTTTGCCGGTCACCACGTCAGCCGGCTCATACTCCGCCGAGACACGTCCTCGTCGGAGGCAGAATGTGTTACAAGTGGCAGACAAAGGCACTGAACCCTGGCCGCAATTGGCCTGTTATGATTGCACTTTTGGGGTTTGGGGTTTATAATGTACATAGAATTGTACTGAACACTTATTCAGGAATGTCAGAAATTGCTATAAGTTTAAATTCAGTGGAACATATTTAAATTAAATTTTTTAAGTAATTATTTGTGAAAGGCAACATTTTGTAGCATACTTTTAGGCTTGATAAAAAATTAATTTAAATGTAGAGGATTTCTGTGGATCCTCTGCATATTATAGACAATATTGAATGTTTTGTGGAACTCTCAGAAATCATATTTAAATTGCAATAAAGAGCTGAGCGTTAGTTATATTTATTATATTTTTATTTGTATTTATCAGTTATATAAGTTATTTATTTACCTTAAGTTGCTATATTATTTATACATTTATAGGGATTCTATTTCATAATCAAGGCTTTGCAGAAGAGAAGAAATCTTCTTAGAAGCTGTCCTCTAATATATTTATTTAAATTTAATATTTTATTTATTAGTTATTACATATTTAGTATTATTATTTAGGCCCTCTTTTAAATTACTTTCAAGCCACTGTACAACCACGACGTCATTGTCATTGGCAACTCTAGTGGGCCGTAATCGTGTCCGTGTCCGTGTCCGTATCCGCGTCCGTGTCCGTGGCCGTAGCCGTGCCCCCGCCGATTCGGCAAAGACGAGCTGTGAGGCTGAGTGCAAGTCGCACCCGCAACTCGCAGGACTCCCACAACTTCCCACAGATTTGCACACAGCCCTCGCAGCTGTGTGTGCGTCGTGAAAGTGAAACTGCGACGCACGGCACAGCCGGAGTTTGCAGCCGGAGCCGTATTCCGCAAGCGGAGTCGCCGAAATGCCATATTCGTGGCCGTGGCCGTGGCCGTGGCCGTGGTCGTGGCCATGACCCGTCGTCGTCTGCGCTGAGCTTCGCCGTGCATTCTGTATCCTGTTTTCTGTATTCCGTATTTTGTATTTTCGGGGCCGACCCACAACGCACGTACACAAAAAGAGTTTTCGGGGAAATTCGGAAACGCGGTCACATGATGTCGATGACGTTGCCCCGGCTGAGACCACATTGCGATGCAGGCACATTAAATGGCTGATTTATTGGCCAATTGTGTGCGGAATCAAGCGGCCTTTTAGCCTTTACTAATTTAAGAAGTCCCGCTTACTTGTATGAGGGATTTATAGCGATTTGTTTAGTCCAACATTTTACGTTTAATACATAAAATAAACATATATTACGTGGAAGAGTTAATTTAAATTAATTCCTCTCTCTGACACCTATATCACAAGAATTTGAAATTAAATCTTAAATTGTTTAAAACTCATTTCAATTGTCAACGATTGGTCACTGGAAGCTAATAAAATGATTTTATTTAAGGCAATACATAAAAAATATAAATTCTTTAACCAAAATATTATTATTATTACTATTATTTATTTATTTATTTATATTATATATTATTATTTCATTATATTTTATATTATAAAATTTATGAAAGTTAAAGAAAAGCTTAAGAGTAACAATCAATGACTCGCAGGTTTAATAAAAACGGAACCGGAAAGAATGAATATATTTAAAAATATTTCTTTAGTTTTTTCAGCTTTTGATTTGATTTACTTTTGATTAACTAACTTTATAAATTATGATCCTTTACTTGAATTGAGCCTAATCATGTTTTAAAAATTATTTAATTAAATGAAATCAATTGAATATTATTACTGAAGTCTTGGAGTCACAACCCAATAAATTTTAAGGAGACTTAATACTGTTTAATTTACTTAGCTACCTCGAGTAGTTTGCACTTAAATTAAATTATTATTATTATATAAATTAAATTATATAATTCTGTATCATTTTCAAGCAGATACATATAATTCTTTCAGCTAAGATCAGTTTTAATTACAATGATAAAATTATTATTTGAAATAAATAATATTTTAATGTTTATTAATAATATTATTCAATAATAGTAGATAGCAGCTAACTTGCTTGGTTTTTATAAAACATTTTCATAAATACTGCCTTGTTCCTATGATGCAGCATAAGTAATTATTTTCATACAAAATAATAATAATAAATAAATGAATATATTAGGCAGCTATCTTCAAGATGCAGACAGGTATTAAGGTTGCTAGAAAATATTGCTTTAATTGTATAATTTGTTTTGGCAAATTAATATCAGAATTAATAGACATAATATTAATAGTATTTGGTTCATTTCTTGGTTTCCTTGTGCTTAATTTGATTCACCTTTTGATATTTTTAATTTATTATTACTTTAACAATTAATACAGCAATCTCTCAAAATGATGCATACTTCTGGGCGTCACACAAAGCACTAATTGCTCGATTAACCTCCTTGAGTGATTTGCATGTACCCAAGGCGGCTATGTGTACTCACAGGTTTTCCAATTGCTCGCCACTGCTTTCACATTTTCCGGCTCTGTGCCTTTGGGGAAAACACAATGAAGACACACTCTGAAAGACACCGGGAAGACACGTTTTCCGGCCGAACTGTGTTGACGTTAAGCCAATTGGTCGCGTGAAAGTAAAAACGCGACGAGATTCGCAGCGCGGCAACCGAATACAAGGGCGAGATGTGTCTGTGTTTTGGGGGGCGTAGCGCGGAATTCGATTCGACTCGATTCAATGCGATTCGACCGGATGACGTAGTGTCGGCGCTGGCGTTATAAAGTTAACTGATTGAAAGTGCGTTCGTCCGGCGCCTAAAACTGTGTAGAGTTTGGTGACGAAGAGCCGATACTCGGCCGAAACTGACGATACACCAATACAGTGGCAGGCGGGCAGGCTGTGTGGGGACGGACTAGCAGTTTGGCCAAATGTTTGCCGGCGGCAGACAATTATTTACTCTTTAAATTGCCGACAATGCGACAAGCACACACACGAACGAATATATATATGTACTCCACCCTCTACCGCACACTGGCAGCAGCACCACTACCAGCACCTATACCGGCGCCTCGCTTTCGCTTTTGTGTTTGTTCTCTCTCGCCGGCTTAGAGTTCCTCTCTCTCTCTCTCTCATCGCCCGCTTCGGTTCTCTCTCTTCCGTTAGGATGCTGAGCTGGGCCTGTGCTCTCGTGTCTGCGTTCGTCCCGCTCTCTCTCTCGCTCTCTTCGTTTCACTGCAATTACCCGATGTCCCGTTAGTTAATTTGAGCGCGCGCCGCCAGGTATGCAACAGTTTTTTTCAAACGCACTTTTTAATAGGCATTTTTGCCCAGCATCAGATCTAATAAAACCCATTAAAATACTGCAGTACATAAGAAGTTTACACAAGTGCAGCCTATGTACTTATGTGATTTATATGCATGTGCAGCAAACAGCACTCTTTGTTTAGCTTAAAGGGCGGGCCGCAAATCATGTCGTTTTGTTGATTTGAATTTCAGTTGATTATGGGGGAAAATGCTGAACTTTAGTTAGGATGCTTTACATATGTACTCGGAAATACATATGTGTGGGAGCTTATAAAAATTGATTTATTTTCAGCATCATATGGAATAGGGATTTCTTAAGAATCTGCATTGCAGATAAAGGTTCTTAGGTAAATGAATTTCGCTTGCCACATGCTGCACTTTACAACATGTCTTGTGAGTTTTTAGGTAATATTCCTACGTAAATTTAGGAAGCATTTTAATATAGTAAATAGGTTCTTAATTAAAGCCAAATCTTGTTCTTAGACTGTTTCTAGTGAAATGTATATTATTTATATATTATTATATTATTTAACATTATATTAACCATATTCCTAATGTTTTCCAAGCTTAACTAGGCAATTATCACAGATCGTTATGATATTTAGTCTCTCCTAAATATGGAAAATAATTAATTAATTTTAAAACAAACCTCTGAATGCAAGAAATATTATTTTTTAAGTCTTTAAGACTTAATGTTATGCCTATTCATATTTACTATTGTTAATTAAAAAAAAAAAATCTATAAGGTTATCTCTTAAACTCCCTGCATTTAATAGATTATGATGACGTTCTTAAAACTTACGTAAATATTCTTATTTAATAAGACCATTTTAACTATATTGTTTCTTTTTTTTAACTATATTTTTTCCTATAAATAAACTTATATATATATTCTTATTTAATATGTCCTTCTTATTTTTTCTTTTTCTTTTAACTATATATATTCCTATAAATAAACTTAAGAAAATATTCTTTTTAACTATATTTTTTCTTTTTCTGTTAAATATATTTTTCCTATAAATAAACCTAAATAAATATTCTTATTTAATATGTCCTTTTTAATTATATTTTTGCTTTTATTTTAGCTATTTTTCCCCTATAAAGACATTAAGTTGCCATAAATGAAGGCAAAAATTTTGGATCTCAGAAATATGTTTATGGACATTAGTTATTAACCTTTATACATTTTATACATTTAGTCAGTCATCCATAGGAACCGCCAAGTATAAAATATGGCCATTTTAAAGAGCCTAGTTGCAGACAATTGCCACAAAATCAATAGCCTTGTGCAGGGAAATAAAAAAGGGGCACAGGACCGACTTTGTCTAAGGGCCACGGCAGCTGTGTGTCTGTGTGCACAGATTTGTGCCAACTGCAAAAATGGACCAGCTGAAGTGCAGCCCAATAGAAACTAAATCTAAACAACACCAGCCGGAACACCCCAGCAAGGTCACACCGACACCCCCGAATAGAGCAAGTGGGGAACCGAAAACTAACCAAAAACTAAAAGTGAATCGGAGCCAAACGAATCGGAGTGGACGGGACTTTTTCGTTGCAAGGGGGGTGAAGAGGGAGCCGTGCCCCGGCAGACGGTGCTCTGCCGAGCGCCAAAAATTCATTCATAAAATTCTAAAACGCGCTAAAACCTAAAATTCTAAACAAACCACTCGGCTGTCGGCCGAAATGTGGGGAGTAGTTGGTAGAACGGCAGAGGGACTTCTGGAGGAGAACTCATACGCCCCGTGGTCCCCTCTTGGGCGAATGTGTGTGTGTTTGTGCGTGTTACGCGTAAAAAAGCACCCACAATTTCGGTGCTGCACACATAGGTGGCTTTTGGGTACAGTCAAAATTCTTAAGGGAATACCTTTATCAAAATATAAGAGTGAGTCACAAAAATCTCTAAATATTGTTTTAAAGAAGTCGTGTTCTTATATATATAATATTATTTTCGAAATTGTTTTAAAAATGCTTAGTTTATCTATTAAGCATTAAGGTCACCCTTTAATTTATGAGAAATAAGGTCTAAAACTAAATAATAAGATTAAAATACAGGGTAATTGAGTCTCTGTTCAAAGCAGGAAGAGAAATACTAGCTTAAAGTCTGAATAGTTATTACTATTTTGTTTTGCCTATAGATCTATAAACTTAACTCTTGTGTTATAAATAAGGTCCTAAGGATCTTAGTGAACCTAGAATGAAGGTTATATTTGCAATCATATATATTTTGAATTAAATTAAACTAACAAGGCAAACCCAGAGCTTCCTGGCTCTCTAAAAATTGAATTTCAGCTTATGCATTCTTTGGCCAACAGCAGAAGTAAGACTGTACTTGTAAGGCTAGGGAATAGGAAGACCCCTTTGGGGTTCCTTGGTGTTCCTGGTGTTCTTGGTGCTCCCCCATGGCAAGGGTCCCTCCTTGGTAAAAGGCCCCCTTTCGGTGATGGCTGGTGGTGTCCCAAATGTGTGTTACTTGTTCAAAGTCCTGAATGCATGATGCAGGCAGTGGAGACGTTTTGCGCACAACTGTACTGGCGGAAGGCAGGCAGGCTGGCCGGCCATTTGGTTATTATTTTTAGCAGACGACAGCAAGCAAAATCAAACTAAAAAATGGGCATTTTATGTATACATATTATAAAATATGTATAGAGATTTATATAATAAAAAAAATCACCTTTACATAAACGCACTGCCGCACACACACAGCTGCAACTGTTCGTATGTCCTGGCAAATTCGTATGTAGAAGTTTTGTAGTATCCTAAGGCCTATCCAATTTGCCGGTATATGTGTGTGCGTGCGTGTGTGACTGCGTTTTTCTGCATCGAGTGTGTGCGTGTGTGTGTGCGAGTGTGTGCTGGCATCACCTAACTTCATGCCGAAGTGCAACAAACTCTGCTCTACACACAAAAACGCCGCCCAGCAAAATGCAATCAAATGGCAAAAATTTTGCCAGACTGCAGGCAGCAATAACAGCAACAATTGTTGTTGCAACAACTGCAACTGCAGTCTCTCGTCTGCCGCAAAGGCCATTCGGTGGCCGGGGGGAGCGAGGGCGGGCGGGTTAAGGGGCTGAGGCGGGGGTGCATGTGGGTGCTGTTGCAGGCCAGACACTGGCCATAAAACGGCAAAAACAAACTGCATGTGAAACATTTTAGTTGCATTTTCTATATGGAATATGTCCACTAGGGTGAGCCTCCTTAGCAGGGGATATAGATATATATTTAAAAATATCAGTGGTGCTATATAATAATATATATATAATATAGTAAAATATAATTATATATAGATATATATATATACTATAATATTAAGTAACGTCAAATTCAACTATACAACTATTCTAAATATTTTCAAATAGGTAATAGAGAAATTGTTTACTCTGAATTTTACCTTTGGTGGGGAAAAGAAGATCACAATAATTAATATATATAATATATACATTAAATACATTATTATAATATTATTATACATTAATAAAACACATTATTATATATACTTAATATCAAAATATTTATCTTACAATATTTGTGACATATATAATCAACAGTTAACATTGAGATTAATTAATGATGCGTGATAATATTGTTAATCAACTTAAGAACTTAGCCTAATTCCTTAATATTTAAAAGTTTACCAAGGAAAGTTTTTAAAACCCGTTGACTTTCTTGGATTATTCAACAAATACGCTGATTAAATTTTTCCTAAAACCTTAACCCCGTCCTACATGTCGTATGCGTGATGTCAATCTTTTCTTCTTACACTGAATAATTTTTGGAGTACAGTTTTCTAATTTGAAGGCACAAAGGTCCACCCAATTTTACATATAAATACAAAAGTGTGGCTCTTGTGGCCCGAACGAGTGTGCGTGTGTGTGGGTGCATAATCCATGTGCATATATATATGTACAAAATCAACCCTTAGCTTCTGACTAGCCGCTCGAAAAAACAGCATTTGTGTGCGTGTGCGTGGGCGTGTGTGAGTGTGTATAAAATAAATTTCATTTAAATTAAAATAAATAAAACCCGTCCCCAAACCCAAGGCGTCGGCCCGAAAAACAAGAACTTAGACAAAGCGCAGACACATCCATAATAGTCGCAGTCCCCGCATCCCCTCGGTTCCCTGGAAAACAGACACCAGACGAAACCGTCTGGACATCGTCGAGGAAGAAAGGCTTTCATTAGGCCGACTGACTGCAGTCTATGCATTTTAATTGATTGCCAGTCATCTTTGCGGGCTTTATTTCTGGCAAAACTCCATTAATCTCCTGCAATATTTGGCAATTGAGCCTAATGCCATTATGTGCAGGCAGAGTCCTTCGGCAGGGCCAAGATGCCCAATAGAGTTTCTCAAAAGGCACAAAAAACGGATTCAGAATTCACTAAGGCGCTTACTGATTAGATATCATCACTGCATTTTGAATTAAATAAATCAATAAAGCTATCTTTTGGCTTCTTGGCAATTCCATTACAGAAAATACAATTTAATTCTCTAATATTTTCATTATTTGTTCATTGAAATCGGAAGTAAAACAGATAAAGAAAAGCATTAATGTTATTATTTTAGTGCCTTTTTTAGTCTGTTTTAAGATTTTAATATGCTTGTTAAATGAATAATATAATAATAATAATAATAAATAATAATAGATAAAAGCCTACAGGAATATAAATAAATATATTAAGAATTATTAAGTTGCAAATAGAAATAGTTCTTGAGTATTTTAATATATTCTTCATTGTTTCAAGAGCTAAAAGCCATGATATTTTATTAACAATGCTTTATATTTAGCTTGCATTAAATAACTGACTTAAAATGTTGAATATTTATATTTTTAATATGTTTTCTACTGTTATGTATTTATTTATATCATACTAAAATCTTTGGAGGCTTAAAAATAACCATTTAAATAGAGAACTTATTCTGGAAATCTCTGTTAGAAATTAAAGAAATTAAATGATAATTTAAGCAAGTATCTATGGAAATCTTTATTAGTAATTAAAGTAATTTAATATTCATGTAAGCAAGTTTCTATGGAAATCTCTTTAACAAATTTAAGCAATTTAATAATAATTTTAGGTAATATCTAGGGAAATCTCTTTAAGTTATTAAAGTAACTTAATGACAATCTTATGAAGAAGTTGTAGTCAGGCTTTAACAACCGCGTGGTCCTTTCAGTGAATAGTCCTGAGATCCCTGCCTCCCTGTGCCACAGTCACATTTCGCATTTATCCGCAAGACAGAGCCCGGATGGAGCAGCACCGACACCGCAGCCCCAACTCCAGCCCCAGTCTCGGTCCCAACCACCGACACGGCCACCCACGGGAAACGGGCAGACGAAGACGGAGGCAAACATTAACCAAACAAACGGCAGCGGTGGCGGTGACGGTGGCGGTGGCCAAAAGGGAACACGTCCTCGACCTAGTTCAATGGCAATGTCATTGTGCCACATTATCGCCGGCGACGTCGTCGTCCTCTGCCGGCTTGGCCTTGGCTGGAGTTGAGTTTGTGAAGCTGCAGAGGGAAACGAGAACGAGCGCATGAGTCGAGGCCACGGCCACGGCCACGAACATGGCCAAAGTGGCACACGGCAGGCACACCAGCCACCCTCGCCCATTCACCGAGCCAGCCAGCCACCCCTCTGCCCATCCATCCAGCCAACGACCCGCCACGAGGCGTCCCCTTCCAGCCCATTCCAGCCCCTTCCAGCCGGCGGAAGCGAGACACAACAGCAACAGCGATGCTGCAACGATGCAGGCACAGAAACCGAAACAGAAACAGCGGGGGGAAGCAGGAAGCAGGCACAGCCAAGCACTGCAAGAAAAAGGGGGTGCAAACTCAGTCTAGATGGCACACAAATGGGGTCAGCTTTTAACAAACTGATGGAAATCTCTGGGGAACTTAATTATATTTTAAAAGATTAACCATTATCTTTGATTAATAATCAATTTTAGAAAAGACATACATTTTAAGGAACCTTTTAATCACACAAAGGATCTTTAACTAATAATTTTACCTTCTTTATAGATCGAAAAGCATTCTCAATTCTATTTTTATTTCCCAACTTAGTTTGTAACTTTTTTCTTGGCGTGCAGAACCTGGCAGTGGCGACACAATCCTTGCACTTGTGCAGGCCGCGAGGCGAGCGCTGGGAGGAGTGGGCATGGCTGTGGGTGCTCGGCGAAGGACTCACAGCCACACCGCTAAGCCTGGCAACCAATCCGCCGCCAGCAGAGCAGCCACAGCAGCCTTGCCGCATCTCAGCCCCGTTTATTGTTGCAGTTGCAAGGACCCCGGCTGTAGGCAGGTCCCCCGCTTAAGCGGCGTGTCCTTAGGTGGGGTCCCGGGTGTGCTCGGTCGTCGTCCTGCACTCGGAGCGCCAAGCTGCAGCGGCGTGGCAGCAGACACTCCCCGAGCCACAGGCACACACAAAGCGACTGCCCCCCGAACCGCTCTCGCCCTCTCTCATCTGATTTCGGTTCAACTCGGACTCGAACCCCCCATTTTGACTTTTGCTCTCTATCCATACGGTTTTCGTTCCCTCTCTTTCGCTGCTCGATTTCCAACTGCCTCTTCCATCGCTGGACTTTCCTGCGGACTTGCTTAACAGCCTCATGTTAGCAGCCCTGGAGACTTCTGTAGATGCAGAGAGAGCAGTGGAGAGTTGCAACTGGCTGTTAAGTCCACAAAATGCATTTTATGTTAATGCTGGGCTTTAAGCGGAATCAAAATATATATTATGATTATTATATTATTATATTATTATTATTATTATTATATATTATTTTTATAAATGAGTTTTTTAGCTAACTGGACTTGTATAAATATTTATTTATATTTATACTTTGAATAAAATATTTGAAAATGGTGCAGTTTAAAGCGGAAATCATGGCCCAAGAAACCATGTCTTATAAAAGAAACTTCTTTACTTAAAAGTTCAACAAAAATGAATTATTTAAATGAAATTCTTTATTCGTTTTAAATAAAGGTTATACAATAAATGTGTTAGATATTAGGGGCAAATATTGAAGGGGTATTATTCACTAAGTCAGGAATTCCAAAAGCCTGGTCACATCGGAACAGATTTGAAAGGGATTAGCCACTGCGGTTCCTGCGACTCCTACTGTGCTTGATTTTCCTGATCTTCCTGGGGCGATGGATCTTCCGCTTGCGGCGGGTTTTCTTGCCCGACGAGGGGGAGGATGAAGCCTCAGTGGTGGTGGTGGAGTCCGAGGAGGCTGCCGTGGTGGTGGTGGTGTCCGAGGAGGAGGCCGTGGTGGTGGTGTCCGAGGACGAGGCGGTCGTCGCAGCCTCCGTCGTGGTCGTGGAACTGGCCGCACTCGACAGGCTCACCAGGACACATGCCAGTGAGGCCAGAAGGAGCAGGGCGCAAGAGTACTTCATGTCGAGGGTTGGTTTTTGGCCTGGGATCAACTGATGCTGTTCTGGCTCAAAGCTGGCACTATATATACTTCCCCAGCAGCGTGAGAACCTTACCTGGTCCAATGCCAGATGCTGCATGTTGGCGAGCCCAACTAACTAACCGGGCCAATCAAATAACAATTGGCGAAAAGCTACCACAAGCCAGTTGTTCAAACATTGAAAACACATTATTTCGGCCTGGAACCATATTGACGCTATTTTGGTGTTTCAGCTGTGATATTTATACACGCACTTTCTAGTTATAATAATAGATCAGCAGGAGTACAATGTCACAAGGAGCTTAGAGCAAAATTAAATTAAATATATTAAACGGCATTGTGTTAAATTAAGGCAAGCAATGGTGTACTAATCCTTGAGTGAGATGAGCATCATCAGCATCGTCTGTGGTTATAGTTGTTATCCTTATACTACTATAAGTACAACTTACCGTCTACACTGTTATTAATTTATAATAAAAAAATAACCATGGCTAATTTCTAACCCTTGTAAGAAACCAAATACACTCAAAGATCTGGTCAAAAACGAGGATATGATATATAATATTTTAGAAAGAAATAAGATAAGAAATAATAAGATGAAATAGTCTACATGCAGACATAAAATCAAGAAAAGTATTAGCTATTTATCCCGCATAAATTATGCTCTGAACCCACACTATATAATAAATATAAAGAGTTGTGTAAGACATTACCTACCAAGAATATAGAAGAACGCCTTAAAATATATAAAACTATTTTTGGAAATCCATAAATACGTGCCTATTTATGTTGATGACTCTATATATAATGTCATCTTTATTCCTTGTTTGCAAATACGTTTTAATATAGAAATAGAATGTCGAAGGAAAGCCAGCACCAACTTGTCGGTGATAAAAAGAGTGGGATTCTTAAGCGGAACCGGTTGTAAAGCGTTTACTTATGGCGCAGAATAAAAGTAGCTAATGTCATGTATCGGCACAAACAACAACGCTTCGGACCGCGCTGCGGAGTACTAAAGCGATGCCATGAATAAGGCCAATAGGTCACGCGAGTACACAAGCACATCTGTGGTGTAAGGCCTGAAGAATAGGTCGTAAATCAAGGGAACAGGTTCCCCATCTCCCCGGCACCTGTGACGCGTGCTTTGTACGGTCCCCTGAGCCGCTAACTGCCGAGCCACTTCTTCAGACAGCGTCAATAAATGGTGTTTAATTGTTGGCTCTGTCTTTCCTTGTCATTACAGAATCCGTTTGGCGACACACACTCGCAGAAGACGGCGGTGGGGCCGGGGGATGAGATAAAGAGAAAAGGCGAAGCTGAAGGTGCGAAGAGAGTGCGAAGGGAAGAGATCTTTTTGCATGCATTTTCAGAGCTGCAGGTCTAGCTTTTTACCACCATATATAGCTTTTTTCTTAATTAATATCGTATAAATAGTGGAATTATAATTTATTATTTATTTTTTTGTAATGTTAAAACAGCATATTCTTTTATCTGTTCAAATTATTTTAAATTATAAATGCGTATTATAATACGAATACGTAATATATGAATAATACTTAATATTATTACGAATACGTAATCCATATATTACGCATTCGTATATATTACGCATTCGTATATATTACGTATTCGTAATATATGGAAAAAAAAAACCCTAAATAATACGTGACCGTGGCAGTAATTTCGAAGTAATTATATAAACAAAAAAATCATATTAATTTTCTGGATTTTTTAACCTCATTTAGCTACTTTCCCATTCAAAACCTAGGCATCACTGAGCATTTCTTGACTGGCCAAACGGGAAATGGGTTAAGAATCAAGGCAGACGAAGACCCCGAGGAAAGAACGAGGGAAAGAGACACGGTTCCACCGCAGCAGCCGGACCGCATTCCGGGCGCAAGCAGCGCAGTCGCCAAAGGCAGCGACAGAGGCAGCAGCAGCAGCGGCAGCTGCAGAGGTGAGCCATCGCGGTTCCATTCCAGCCATTGTGTCAGTGCGTCGCGAGATCTTTGGCCGTGCAGGTTGCGATTTTGATCAAGAAACGAAAGATATAGCGCTACTATATCCGACATCCGTGTGTGCGTCCGTGTGTGTATTTGTGGGAATATTTCGGCAACGAAACTTTCTTCAGCTGTCCCTCCGTCAATTTGTATGCAAATGTAAATCGCTAAAGAAGGCAGACAGAAGAGGAAGAGGAAGCAACCGGACAAGTGAACAACTGTAGAAAGTGCAAAACTGGTTTGCTCTTTTTTTTTAGCAGGCTACGAACGTGGCAGAGGCCAAAAACAAAAAACAAAAAACAAACAACAGACAACAATAAAACAAAACTGAAAAGAAACAAGAAGTGATTTCTTGATTAGCGCCCGATTATCTTATGTTTGTGTGTGTGTCGATCGCTAATTGATATGTGAAAGTGAAGGGAGAAAACAATGCGAGGAAGAAATGCCTGCTAAATACCGATGAGCAAATCGCACGCTAAAACAATAATAAAAACAGCATCGAGGAAGCCGCCATGTCTGCCACCTACACCAACACGATTACACAGCGCCGCAAGACGACCAAGTTGAAGCCACAGCAACAACAACAGCAACAGCCATGGGCGGCGGGCAGCGATCTGAGTGAGCCAAACGAAAGACTTCACTTTCGCAGCCGTTCAACAAACTCGGCAAAGACAGCTACACCACCACCAATAATAATAGCGGCAGCTGCAAACTCACCTTCACCAGTGTGCTGTAACGGTGGTTTGACGCTACTCAACTGCTGCGTCGACGTCAACTGCCATTTAAATGCGCCGCTGCGCGGTAGCGTCAGCCGGCATTCATCGGAAACACCGACGCCGACGCCAACGCCAACGCCAACGCCGACGCCAAAACAAGCCTCCCCTTCGCCTACCTCCAATCGTTCGCGGTCGGTCTCACGCTCGCCGTCTCGCTTGCGTTCTTCCTACAAAAAGCATAAGAGCATTGCTGCAGCAGCCAGAGCAGCGGACAAAGAGATAAAAACAACAGCAGTTACACCGCCATTTACCGTTAGCTTGAGCATCGATCTCTTTAGCTGGACTCTCTTTCTGTTGGCATTCGGCACGCGTTTCTACAAGTTGGCAACACCGCCACACATCGTGTGAGTATAAAATACAGAAAATATAGTGGACAAGGAAGTACTCATTACTTGTTGGGTAATAGTACTAATAAACAATGATCATAAATTAGTTCAATGTATTTCTATAAATTTTGTTAAATATTATTTATGTGTTAGTATTGCCCACACTTCGAATAATACAATATACCCCTTGATTTCATGAATACAGGGTATAAAAACAGAGAAATGGGGACATTACTTAAGACGGGTTCCAAAGAGAAGAGAGAAATTCTGCCACTCTTAACCTTTCCCACAAACAACTTACTGGAAATACAGGTCAATATTATTATGCTTCTTCGTGGCCATTAAGAGATCATAATAGTAAATTTCAGATTTTTACGGAGATGAGACTTCTCAGCCAGCTTTCCCTAATTTCTTATCATAATCAGACACGGAACTAGTAAAGACCAAGTTGCCAGACGAGATTTCGTCTGGCTAGAAATATCTACTGCAACCAAGTTTGGCATAGAATCAAGTTTATTTTGGTTTTTAGCCGCACCCTGATGCTCCCACGATGTTATTGTGAAGATAATAACACGCATTCATACGCTGACTAAAAAATGTTTTAAAATTAGTATTCATTAATTGGGAATAACATTTAGCAAACACTTTTGAAGGTACAAATTTGGGCTGCATATACTAACTTGTTTGCCGTTTAAAAAAATCAAGAGGAACTATGTAGGAAACACTAATAGGATAGTCTTAAAAAGATCATGTATTAATTAATTTCAATTTCCACCCACAGCTTCGATGAACTTCACTATGGGAAGTACATCTCGATGTACATGCGCAACATCTTCTTCTTTGACCAACATCCGCCACTGGGAAAGCAGCTGATCGCCGGACTTGTCAGCCTGGCCGGCTACGATGGCAACTACACGTTCTCCCGGATCGGTGCCTCCTACTCACCCCAAATGCCCATATTCTGGTTCCGATTCCTGCCGGCGCTATGCGGTAGTCTGCTCGCCCCCGCCGTCTACAAGCTGCTGCAGGAGGCGAAGCTGAGTCGCTGGGCCTCCGCCATCGGTGGCCTGCTCGTGGTGCTGGACAACTCACTGCTGACCCAATCCCGCTTCGTGCTCATGGAATCGATGCTGCTGCTGAGCAGCACGCTGGGCATTGCCTGTCTGCTCCGCTTCCAGCGCTGTCGCTTGGGCAGTCTCCAGTGGGTGCTTAGTGGAGCGGGAGCGGCTGTGCTTCTGGGAGCGGCGGGATCGATCAAGTACATTGGCTTCCTGGCGCTGGGGCTGGCCTTCTATTTGCTATGCCGACACCTGTGGCAGTTGCTCTTCGATGCACGATTAACCAGTAAGTAACCAGTAACTCAAAAGCAACGTAGCGTATACGCAACATCAGCTCTTTGATATTACGTATACGTATCGTGTCCTTTAGCTTTTTTTTAAATATTTTTCACTAACACTACTTAATATTCCCCTTTCAGATCGCCAGCTCTGGCTGCACGCCCTGAGTCGCCTTCTCATCTTCGTTGGCATTCCCCTGGCAGTGTACGTCGGTGTATTCTATGCCCACTTCCGGACCCTTTACAGGGCGGGGCCACATGACAGCATCATGACCAGCGCGTTCCAGGCCTCGCTAGAGGGCGGCCTGGCATCGATCACCCGCGGACAGCCTTTGGCCGTGGTCCATGGATCCCAGATTACACTGCGCCACACCCACGGACGCACCTGCTGGCTGCACTCGCATGCAGCGGTTTATCCAGTGCGTTACCCGGACAAGAGGGGCTCCTCGCACCAGCAGCAGGTCACCTGTTACTCCTTCAAGGACGTGAACAACTGGTGGCTGGTGAAGCGACCGACCAAGGAGAATCTGGTGGTGGGAAACAAGCCTGATGTCATAAAGCATGGCGACGTCATTCAGTTGGTGCACGGAATCACGAGCAGGGCGCTGAACTCCCACGATGTGGCTGCCCCGATGACGCCGCAATGCCAGGAGGTGAGCTGTTACATCGACTACGAGATCAAGATGGCCGGTGAGCTGCTGTGGCGTGTGGAGATCCTAAATCGGGCTACCGAGGGCAACAAGTGGCATGCCATCAAGTCGGAGATCAGGCTAGTCCACGAGACCACTGGAGCCGCACTGAAGTTTACTGGTCGCCAACTGCCGGACTGGGGCTTTAATCAGCACGAGGTGGTGGCGGACCGGGAGAAGAGCCAGGAGGACACCATCTGGAATGTGGAAGAGCACCGCTACACGCAGAGTGAGTTACGCGAAATATCTCAAATCTTGAAGGATGGTTTTTAATGTGGTTCCATTTCCCAGCTGAGGATCATCGGGAGCGGGAACGCCAGCTACTGACCGCCGAAATGATACCCACGGAGAAGACGCGCCTCTCGTTCTGGGCCAAGCTAGTGGAGCTGCAGGCCAAGATGCTGACCCAATCGAAGACCGTGCCCAGCCACATGTACAGCTCGATGCCGCACGAGTGGCCGCTGATGGACAAGGGCATCGCCTACTGGCTGGACTCGGAGTCCAGTGCCCAGATATATTTGCTGGGAAACGTACTCATCTGGTATACGGCCACAGCTGGGATCTTCTTTTACGCTGTGTTGCTCGCCTTCTATGCCGTTCGTCGCCAACGCCTGTGCTTTGATATTTCGGAGCCGGAGTGGCAGCGCTTCCTCATCGCCGGCGATACCTTCTTTGTGGGCTACCTAATACACTACTTGCCGTACTTCTTCGTGGACCGCACCCTCTTCCTGCACAACTACTTGCCAGCCTTTGTTTTCAAGCTACTCCTCCTGTGCTTCGTCATCGAGCATGTGGACTACCTACTTAGGCTAGTATGCACTGGTCGCGGGGTCAACATCGTGCGCCTGTATCGCCTGTCGTTAGTCCTGTGGCTGCTGGCGGTCCTTGCCATTTTCGTCAAGTTCGTGCCGTTCAGTTACGGGGCGCGAAAGATGAGCATTAACGAGGTGCGCGATCTGCGCTGGAAGGACACCTGGGACTTTGTGATACACAAGAATCACGGCCTGCACTGAAAGAAAAACCCACACATGCCATCGCCGCGGCCAGAGAGAGAGATGTGCAATGATCGACGTACTCGTACCATGTACAATAGACTAGGAGACGTAGCTAAAGTTGAACTAGTGCTAAGCCATAAATTATTTGACATGTGAACATACTCATTTGCAAGACCAATTAAAGAATTATTTATTTATTTAAATGTTAAAGCGACTAGGAGGTTTTTTGTAAAAATTAAAAAAGTTTGAAGTGGGGATTCTACAGTCAACAAGTTTAATAACTTGTCAACACATATTTCGTTTTTGAAAACATACTTGAAACACTATAAACATACACACAAAATAACACACAAGTTAAGAAGATGATCAAGAGGGGACACAAGGGACACGCTATAGACAGAAATGCAGACATTCCGACCGCGGGAGTGTCCACCGTTGGCCTTAAGGAGGAGGCGGTGCGCACTTGCCTGCATATCGGCCATCCTGAGGAGTTGGCCGAGAGTCTGGTGCGGACCAAACTGTGGGGACAGAGTAAGGATAAGCTGTCCAGCCCGCCGGCGGGGGAAAGAATTTCTAGGAATAGTATACGGGATCTGTTTACCCCGGAGATGCAAAAGTCTCGCTTCATGTGCTTCAAGGAGAAGTTCTACGAGGAGCTGTACTTCAAAAGGGCCAAAGTCGGCGAAGTAAAGCCAGCTTTCTCCAAGCCAGACAGTGTGACCAATATAAGCCAGACCTTTGGCCGCCCCTCGAGCCTGACCGAAGTTGCATCCCTGTACTCCATCATAATGCCGACCAAGTCGACGGAACAGGTTAATTCGGAGTACAGCCAGTTCCATGACAAGCGCATCGTCAGCCACAATCACTACTTTCCCGCGGAGAAAATTAATCGCAAGTAGGTCTTAAAGTCGGTACTGGAAGGGTTGATATCCAGGTTTGATAACCAGGTTTCTCTACTCAGGTATACGCCACCCTTCGACCCGCAGAATCCTTGCGGGGAGTTCCAGAGCGTCGGTGACTTCGGACTGAAGGTGAAGAGCTGCCTGACGGAGGGCGAGAGCCGCCTGAAAGTGATTGGCAAGGCTCAGGTGGACTTTATGGATCGAACCGTGGCCCCCCTGGGCAAGAAATTCAAAAAGTAGGTCCTACCACATGGATACGAAGATTTGAACTCATTTTCCCTCAAAGGTACCTTTGTGCCGTTCCCGACATCACATTTGGCATTACCCGCCCCAGCAATGGTGACGTCAAGGCGGCCCTCCATAACATCACTCCGAGTGATAGAGCCGATCTCCTGATGGACTCCATCAGCCATCTGAATAAGATGCGTTTGCGTCTCCGGAAGCGTGAGGACATCCACATTCACAGCTTGATCTCAGTGTTAGAGCGCAGTGACCCGGAGGGAACGGGTCTCCTGCCACTCGCCCGCGTCCTGGAGATCCTGCAGGGCTTCCGCATTTGCCTCGATGTCCGGAAGATACGAGTGGCGGTGTCCCATTACCAGATGTTCGTCGACGAGGGATGCGCCACCGAGCGGGTGAGGTACAGGGACTTTTGCAAGCTGCTCTCCACCCACGAGCCACTGCCCTCAATGGGAGGTCCTGCCTCCTGTGCCGCCGAATGCTCTCTGCACACCACCTACCGTCTGCTGTGCGAGGATCGTCACAAGAAGCCCAACGTAGATAGGGAGGCCAGGGGGCACCTGGTCGAACGGGATACGACCAGTGTGAAGGACCTCCTGTCGCCGGAACTCGACGGGTTGGGTGCCCTAGAAGCCAGCGACTTCTCCCGTCTACGCCCCAAGGCTGAAATTGAACAAATCTTCAAAGGTCTTGTGGCCAAGGAGGAACTCGAGGTCATTTGGCAGAGCTTGATGGCCAAGTACCAGGATCAGGATGAAGTGGCATCCGTCACTCAATTTCACAACGAAATGCACCGAACAGAGTAGGAATTAAGCATAACTTCAAGTTACCTAAAGTACGGGCTTCCAGATGAAATTATAGTATATTTATTGCTAAATTAACCACTTATTTCCTTGCTACATAGTCTATATTAAAATCGTTTGCCTTAGAACCGAATCGTAGTTTAAAAAGAATCAAAAGAAACATTTTTCAAAGCAGAAAATGGTTCAAATCTTATTAAGACAAATATTTGATTATTGGATTATTTCACATACTGACAGATTATGTCAACATTAACGTTGTACCAAATTACTGTTGGTACATACACAAGAATATGGCTAGAGTCATAATAATCAAGGTGGCTTGGCATACTCTGGTTACAAAAAGTGACTAAAGTTTACCATTTAGGCTTTGATTGGCAAATATTTAGCTTTGGATATTTTATTTTGAATTTGATTATTTCTTGCGGAAATCTTTGTATAGGGCGGAAGTGCGTAGATGGGTATAAAAGGGGTACCCCTAACTTGAGATGATCACAACACTCGATCGCTCCTAAGATCAGCATTCCCTCAGCAATTCTTCAGCAATTCTTCAGCAATTATTCAGCATCCCAAGATGAAGTTCGTCTTTGTAGCTATCTTCATTGCTCTTGCCATCCAGTTGGCTGCTGCCGCCACCACAACCACTGAGGCGAGCACCACCATTAACAACACACGGTGGTGCTGGAGGGGCAACAACTGGTGCAACACTCGCTCCCAGGTGAAGTGCAAGAGGCCCGGGAGGTGCATCAGGACCGTGGTGGTTGTGAGTCGCTTCAGGCCCTAAGGGTCTGGCTTCCCGAGGAAATCCTTAACCAAAATAAAATTCTTAAATAACCAATAAATATAAATGCTTAAAACCACAAAAATAGTACATTTTTCTTAATTTTACTTAATAGTTCTTACTACTCAAACACTGACTTGTTCGGTAGTAAGATTGTTTAACAGTCTTTTATTTTAAGAATTTTTTTATTTTAAAGCCAAATAATGGCAGAAATTGTTTATTTATCGGTCCAAAAGGGCTGCCACTCTTTAAACAGTTTTAGTTCCAGTGGTCTCAATTAAGTGTATACCTTTTTTTAACAGATTAACATTAAGCAGGTTTATTTATTAAAACCTTATTTTACTCTCCTAAATAATATTAATGTTCACCATTTCATTTTATAAGTATTTCGACCAGATTGTTTCGTTTCTCCAAAAGTATAGAAGAAACCAAATAGCAAGGAGTTGTTGCCGACGCCACATATTTTATTTTCCGAATTCGAGGTGGAGTCAAAAAATATTTTTTTTAGAATAATTGAGTACTAAATAGATCTACTGATGATGTGAAATAATCGTCATTAGACCAATGATTGGACAATTTTTTCTTTTGCAAAAAGGTTCGATTTGATGTAGAAAATGACATTTACTTTTCATTTCGCAAAGAAGAACTTGTCCATTTTTCAATTAGCACAAAGTTTGCGTTTTGAGGGAGCATTGATTTTCATTTTTGAAAAGTAAATCGCAAGAAATTTGAGAATATGAAAACCAAAGCCCGCCTGTTAACCTTAGAACAGAAATATAGTTTAAATAGAATCAAAAGAAGTATTTTTCAAAGCAGAAATTGGCTCAAAACTTACTAAAAGTTCAGTTAATATTAAGTGCCTTTACTGGTAACGAACAAATATTTGATTATTGGATTTAGATTAAGTCAACATTAATGTTTTACCAAATTATTGTTGGTACATAAACAAGAATATGGTTAGAGTCATAATATTCAAGGTAGCTTACCATTTAGGCTTTGATTAGTAAATATTTAGTTTTAAATATATGATATTCGAGCCAGCGTATTGATAAGCGATTATTTCTTGCGGAAATCTTTGATTTGTTTGGGCGGAAGTGCTCCGATGGGTATAAAAGGGGTACCCCTAACTTGAGATGATCACAACACTCGTTCGCTCCAAAGATCAGCATCCCTTCAGCAACTCTTCAGCATCCCAAGATGAAGTTCGTCTTTGTAGCTATCTTCATTGCTCTTGCCATCCAGTTGGCTGCAGCCGCCACCACAACCACTGAGGCGAGCACCACCATTAACAACACACGGTGGTGCTGGAGGGGCAACAACTGGTGCAACACTCGCTCCCAGGTGAAGTGCAAGAGGCCCGGGAGGTGCATCAGGACCGTGGTGGTTGTGAGTCGCTTCAGGCCCTAAGGGTCTGGCTTCCCGAGGAAATCCTTAACCAAAATAAAATTCTTAAATAACCAATAAATATAAATGCTTAAAACCACAAAAATAGTAAATTTTTCTTAATTTAACTTAATAGTTCTTACTGCTCAAACACTGACTTGGTTGTTTCAGAAGTAAACAGAATGCTTAACAGCCTTTTATTTTAAGAATTTTTTATTTTAAAACCAAATAATGATAGAAATTGTTTATTTATCGGTTCAAATGGGATGCCACCCTTTAAACAGTTTTAGTTTCAGTGGTCTCAATAACGTTTATACCTTTTTTAAATTGTAATATAACAATTTAAACAATGAAATTAAACAGGTTTATTTATTATAACCTTATTTTACTCTCCTCAATGGTATTAATGTTCACCTTTCATTTTATAAGTATTTCGACCAGACTGCTTCGTTCCTCCTTCGTATGGCAGCCATGACAACTAAATCGCTTGAAGTTGTTGCTGATGCCACATATTTTATTTTCCGAATTCGAAGTGGAGTCAAAAAAAATTTAATTTTAAATAATTGCGTACTAAATACATCTACTGATGGTGTGAAATAATCGTCAATAGACCAATGAGTCAACTATTTTTTTCTTTTGAAAATAAGATCAGATTTTATGTAGAAAATGGCATTTACTTTTCATTTCGCAAAGAAGAACTTGCCCATTTTTCAATTCGCAAGGTGTTTACGATTTGAGGGAACCGAAGCGCCGATTTTCGTTATTGAAAAGTAAGTCGCAAGAAATTTTAGAAATTTTAGAATAAAAAGAAGTATTTTTTAAAACAATAATTGACTCAAAACTTATTAAAAGATTAGTTAAAATTATGTGCCTTTACCGGTAACAAACAAATAGTTGATTATTGGTTTATTTCACATACTAACAGATTATGTCAACATTAATGTTGTACCAAATTACTGTTGGTACATAAACAAGAATATGGCTAGAATCATAATATTCAAGGTAGCTTGGTATACTCTAGTTACAAAAAGCCACAGCAGCTTTGATTGGCAAATATTTAGCTTTGGGTATTTGATTTTTCGGGCCAGCGTATGGATAAGCGATTATTTCTTGCGGAAATCTTTGATTTGTTTGGGGCGGAAGTGCGCCGATGGGTATAAAAGGGGTACCCCTAACTTTAGTTGATCACAACACTCGATCGCTTCAAAGATCAGCATCCCTTCAGCAATTCTTCAGCATCCCTTCAGCAATTCTTCAGCATCCCAAAATGAAGTTCGTCTTTGTGGCTATCCTCATTGCCCTTGCCATCCAGTTGGCTGCAGCCGCCACCACAACCACTGAGGCGAGCACCACTACGAACAACACACGGTGGTGCTGGAGGGGCAACAACTGGTGTAACACTCGCTCCCAGGTGAAGTGCAAGAGGCCCGGGAGGTGCATCAGGACCGTCGTGGTTGTGAGTCGCTTCAGGCCCTAAGGGTCTGGCTTACCGAGGAAATCCTTAACCAAACTAAAATTCTTAAATAATCAATAAATATAAATGTTTAAAGCCACAACAATAGTAAATTTTTCTCTATGTGTCTAGTGACACTTAACTAACACACCCAGAAATATCAAAAACCCGACCACACATTACATATACAGATAGATATAAAACATTTAAACACTTAACGTAGACAATAGAAAAACCACGGCAGAACAATGGCCAATAAAGGACTCTATATCGAGAGGAACGGCAGTGCGCGGGCTGCGGGCCTTCCCTCCTTTGGCCCGGATAAGCTGACTTCCAAGGAATGCCTATACATTGGGCATCCCATGGAGATTATCCGCAGCTGCATAGAGGAGCAGTGCAGGCGGAACAGGCTCAAGCCGGTGGGCAAGCTGGCGCCGTGCATCCCGGACAGCAGCGTCGGGGATCTCCTCAGCGTCGAGCTGCGGAAGTCCCGCTTCACGAACTTCTATGAGCAGTTCCTCGAGGACAGGAACTTCAGGAAGGCCAAGACAGCACAGGTGGTGCCCACGCACTCAAAGCCCAGCCACGTGACCAACTTAAGCCAGACCTTTGGGCGAGCCAACCCGCCTTCGGAGTCCTTGTACACCACCATAATGCCGAGAAAGTCGGCTGAACAAGTTAATCGGGAATATGGCGAGTTCCATGAGGGTCACATTATCAGCAACAATCATTATTTTCCATCGGAGCAGATCAATCGCAGGTTGGTCCTAATCTTTAAGGATTATTTTTGACTCTTCCCTGATGGAATATAATATATATAATATATAATACATATAATATATATTCTTTTCTCGAATATAAATACAGCTCCTCTTAGCCATTTTTATCTACTTTGATTGGCCAGAAAGTATGACACTTCCTTGGCTTATTCTTATTTTCAAGCTATCCCAGCTAGGAAACCCTCCACAAATGCATTCATTCACTTAACTCAAACATTAATAGCTCTTCACATTAGATATACAAAGCCCTTTAACCGATTTGGAACCTTCGGAGTATATCAAGCGGCTGAGCACAGCGGTTCTACCATGAAAAAGTGTTTGGCCCAAAGTGACGATCGCCTGACCTTGGTCACCAAGCCCTGGATGGACTACGTGGAACGTACTAAGGCGCCCCTGGGTAAAAAATATGATAAGTGAGTGGAATCTTAATTAAAAATTATAAATATAAGTACATATACATAAGAATAAAGATACCAGAGACTTCGACTTAACTTTAGTATACTTAATATCATAATAGTCTAGACAAAGTCTACCTCAGCGAGTGAATATTTTCCACTCTTGAGTTCAGTTTGTTCTTCATTATTTACTCAAGTGTGGTCCAATTTAGGCCTAAGATTCATAGACATTTTAAGACTATTTTTAAACTATGTCTCTGTTAGTCCTAATGGCTTAGCCACCTTATCAAAACACTAATGACCTACTTAAGGTTGTAATTTGGCATAAAAACATGGAACTAGTAGCCTCTTAAGGTATATAAGGAAAATAATTATTATTAATTATTATTATTATTAATTATAAATTATTTCAGATACCTGGATGAGGTGCCGGACCTTTACTTTGGCGCTCGGTTGCGGGAGAAGTGTAGCATGAAGATGCTGCTGGAGGACATATCGCCTTGCGAGCAGGACGACACCCTGGTGAACGGGCTGTCCTACCTGAACCAGCTGCGGGAGAGCCTGCAGAAGCGCAATGACTTCTACATGATGGACCTGATAGCGACGCTGGAGAGGATCGACAAGGAGGGGACGGGCCACATGCCGCTGGCGCGGATACTCGAGATCATGTACAAGCTGCACATCCAGGTGGATGCCACCAAGATCCGCACCATGTTGTCGCACTTCCGCATGATCATCGACGAGGGCTGTGCCACGGAGCGGGTCAACTACGACCAGTTCTGCCGGCTGCTCTCCGTCCAGCAAAAGCTGCCGGATGTGGGCCAAATAGGCACTGTGCCGGAGAACATGTACAACAAGGAGACCACCTATCGCCAGCTCACCAGTGATAGATTAAAGAAGCCCCTGGAAGGGCGGGTATTCACCTGGCAGCACCGAACCCCTGGCCAAAGAGACGATGCCAATGCCCAGGTCCATGATATAATCACGCCGGAGCTGCCCACCAGGATTGGCCTGGGAGCCAGCGACTTCAGTTGCCCGCGGGACAAGGACGAGATGGAGCGAATATTTGAGAGCACTGTGTCCAAGGATGACTTCGAAGCCATCTGGCAAACTCTGATGGCCGAGGAGAAGGTCAAGGAGCAGGGTGGAATGGCATCCGTGGCTCAATTTCGTGCCGAGATGATAAAGGATAAAGCTTCTACAACTTGAAATATTTGAGATCTCTTTACGTAACATTATTAAATTATTACAAGGAAGCCTAAATATTAAAAAAAACTATTGATTATAAAGAGGCAGATTATAATAAATTAAATAAATAAAATACTCCTCATATTTTACTCAAGCAGGGCTGCCCACTCAGTGTACCCGAGTTTCGTCGCTGTCTTTGCACCCAAGCAAGCTGTTCTGTCAGCATTTTCAACATAATCGAAGAACATAACAACTTTTTCACCTGTAAAGACAATACCCGTAACTTATATTAGATATATAATATATTCACTATAATTTCCCTCCTTAATAATGGCAAATCTGGGCCGTTATGTAGACCGGAACCCCGGTATCCGGGCTGCAGGACTCTCTTCTCTCATGAATCCGGCGGATCTGTACGACATTAAGGAGTGCTTTGTGCGCGTGGACACGTCGGAGGAGGCGGAGCACCAGATCCGGGCCTATTGCCGGCGACTTAAATCCAAACCGTATGGCAAAAGAACGCCCATGCGACCCACAAGCACCATCCAAGATCTGCTCGGCTACAATCACCGGAAGAAACCCTTTGCAGACTTCCACGAGAAGAATCGCGAGAATTCGTTCATCAGAAAGTCCCACTTGGGCCGGGCCATGGAAACCTACTCGAAGCCGGACTCGGTGACCAACTGGAGTCGCACTTTCGGCCAAGCCTCCGATGCCTGCGAGGCTCGCCTGTATTCGGTCGTAATGCCCCCAAAAACTGCCGAGCAGGTTAATCGGGAGTACGCCGATTCCCACGATCAGTACATCATCAGTCATAATCACTACTTTCCCGCGGAACAGATCAATCGCAGGTGGGTAGAGGGCTTTATTTTAGCTTATTATTATTATGTTGAATGATTTCCTTTAAGGTACTCGAATCACTTTAACCGGTTCGATACTTTCGGTGTTCCCACCTTTACTGATTCCACAGGTATTAAGGTGAAACGCTGCTTAAACGAGGGCGAGGAGCACTTAAAAATAGTTAAAAAGCCGCAAAAAGATTTGGACGATCGTACCAAAGGTCCTTTGGGGAAGAAATACAAGTAAGTTACTTTAATAAATGGTAAAATAATATACCTCGATCGGTCTTAAACCGTATAATCATTCCGCTCCCAAGACCACTCAAAGAGAAACTTTAAAGAGAGCCGCTTATTTATATTCTGAGAGAGAAAATTAAAGGCTCTCTCAGAGAAACTCTCTTGTAAGCTATTGCTTTCACATTGCAGGCAAAGCGTGGAAGAAAGAGCGAGAGAGAGAGAGAGCGCTCTGTTTTTCTTACGAAAATCCTTAATGGGTTTGTTCTTGTCACGCTACTAGCGACAGTCTTCCAAATATGCTACCCCCACATCTAATTATTAACTAATTCATTAATTTTACTCCCATTATATAATTCTCCTTTCCCCCTTAGCTGGTATCCATGGCAAATTCCGGAAGACTTGGCCCTTGGCCGTGTGCTGCCACGGGACTTCGATATGCGATCTGTGCTGGAGAACACCTCGCCCAGCACGTATACCCAAAAGTTGTCCTGTGCCATCAGCCACCTAGACCACCTGCGCCGCCTGCTCCAACGACGTGACGACTTCAACATGAATCAGTTAATTACAGCCCTGGCCAAGAAGGATACGGCGGAAACTCGTCTCCTTCCCCTGGCCGAGATCATACAGACCATGCGCAAGATGGTTATTCCGGTAGATTCGGGTAAGATCCGCACCGCCGCCTCCCATTACCAGCTATTCGTGGACGAGGGCTGTTGCGAGGAGCGTGTGAAGTACGAGGATCTGTGCAACCTCCTCTCCATGCTGAAGCCACTGCCCATGATTGGAGCTATTCCGCCCATCCCGGCGATGGTATATAATAAGGACACCACCTATCGCGACATGTGTGCGGATCTAGTCAGGAAACCTGTCGAGGGTATAGTCTACAGGCATCCCCACAAGGCGCCCATTCAGGACGACATCGATAACACACACGTCAAGGACCTTATCACACCGAATTGGTTCACGTTGTGCGGCTTCTGGCCAAGTGACCTTCAAAAGTTACGTGCCAAGGATGAAGTGGAGCGTATATTCCAAAGCTTCGTCTCAAAGCCTGACTTTGAATCGATTTGGCAGCGTCTCCCCGTTGAGCATAAAGACCCTGAAGAAATGGCCTCCATTGAGCAGTTCCGAGCTGAGATGATTCGATTTGAGGATGAAACGAAATGCGAAACATAAGAGTAACTTAATTGAAACCACTAGGAATTATTATTTCTTCAGAAAATTAAAAAATTATTTTTTACCTATGTATGACGTCTATAATAAAATATTAAACGAAACCTTTAAATATTTTGCCTACACATTTGTTATTTCCTTCCCAATAAATATTACCTTTTATTAAGAGTCTACATCCAAGAAGCATTTTATATTAACATTTCTACTGCCTTCCACCCTGTTTAATGAATGTTTTCCAGAAGTCTGAGCATAATTCGACAAAGTGGAGTGCCTTTAATTTCACCCACAAAGCTTTGGGTACCGGGTATCTCACAGTCGGTCACAATCGACTTTAGCTTTCCTAATTTTTTACTTAACAGATGATCATGATCACCATTCAGGGTTGCCAAGGAATATTCAAATGTTTTCATCTTTAATTCAATAAACAATATGCTAAAAAAAGATATACATTTTTATACTAGTATTTTTATTGAAGATATTGAAAATTACAACTATTAGGTATTCAGGAATTCAGGTAATCAGGCATTTAGAAAATCAGAAAGGAAGAGCTGGCTGTAGTCGATGGCCTCTTGACGGCGATTAACCACTGTGGTTCCTACGGTTGCTGCGGTTGCTGCGGTTCTTGCGGTTGCTGCGGTTGCTGCGGTTCCTCCGGGTCTTGTGGGTGATCTTCCTGGGGCGATGGATCTTCCGCCTGCGGCGGGTCTTCTTGCCCGACGAGGATGAAGCCTCCGTGGTGGTGGTGGTGCTGTCGGAGGAGGAGGCCGTGGTGGTGGTGGTGTCCGAGGAGGAGGCCGTGGTGGTGGTGTCCGAGGACGAGGTGGTCGTCGCAGCCTCCGTCGTGGTCGTGGAACTGGCCGCACTCGACAGGCTCACCAGGACACATGCCAGTGAGGCCAGAAGGAGCAGGGCGCAAGTGTACTTCATGTCGATGATTGCTAACTTAAGGCGACTATCTGATGCTATTCTGGATCGTAGCTGCCACTATTTATACCCCACCTAAGAGTAGTTCTGTTGAGCAAACATATACTAAAGTAGGCCTTTTAGTCTAAGCTAATACGTGTCGGCGTGAGAATTTTCCACGGGGCGAGTAAATAAAAATTCGCAAAAGAATGGAATAATCCACAAAGCATTTGTTTAAATATTCGGCATTAATACCCGTTTTCAGCATTATGTATACGTAAATGCTATTTTTGCTGTCTTAAATTAGGCAAAGGGATCTTTCAAACTCTTATTAATTCAGTTAACGTAAAATAACCATACTAATTAAAGCAAATGGTAACAAAATATTTAAATTATATAAATATTCCAAGAAAGAACCTCCCGATAGGATTTGAGCTCTTAAAACCTAGTTGAGACCCTTATAAAAATTCCTTTGAAAAGGTTACTCTAGCAGAATTTATTTATTTATATTTTGCCTTATTGCCAGGAATAACTGAGACCATAAGCAAAAGTCTCCCAGGTATTGTAATCAGAACTGGGTGGCACTACATCCTAGGATCAATTTGCCAGCTTATAGTAGTATAAGCAGTTTTCTATAACAATAAACATTTCTATGTTTAAATCCAATGATTTCGCTGGGCTGAATTTTTTCCATTTAGTAATAAGTCGCCCAACAATGAAGTGTCTTATAAAATTACTGATTACTCTTCTGATCGCTTGCCTAGGCATCCAACTAGTGTCTTCCATGCACAACCCAATGATGCGTGCAGGTAAGCTGTATTCTATATTAAGCCAAAGGGTATCTTTTAATTATTATCATTAATTTTGTTGCATAAAAGATTGCTTATTGGGAGAAGAATCAATCTGTAGTATTCAGATAATTCGCTGTTGGAGGTATCGCTGCGTTTGTCTTCCGGATCACGTATCTCTTGGTCTTGGACTGGGATGCGTATACAAAGCCTTTGCTTAATTTGTTAGCACAGCCCTTCGGCTTACAACCAAATGTAATAAAAACGCAGACTTGAGCTTAAACTAACCACAAACTACTTTATTTACACTCGAAAGGTGGGATAAGATGTCTACTTGGCATTGTCCAAAAAGTCTTTGGCCTCGTTGATCTTAGCCGCCAAATAGGGAGAGCCTCCACGATCCGGATGGTTCAGCAGCATAATCTTTTTGTGCGCGTCTTTAACCTGGAAACGGAATGATCTGCATTACTTTCTGGTCGAAATTATAAGTAAGAGGTAGGCTCCAACTATTAAGAACTCCTTACCTTCTGCTTGGAGGCACTGGGACTGACGCCCAGGATGAGGGCCGCCTCCCGCTTGTTCATCTTGGGATCGAAGCCGCCCTTGTAGTATTTGGACGCCGCCATGCTCTCCGCATCGAACTTGGGCAGGTTCTTGAGGGCCTCGTTGAATTTTGTGGTCATCTGCGGCATGCGGCGCATCAGGTGCTTGCCGGCGAATCCCACGGCGGCCACTCCAAGCCCGGCGAGGATCACTGAGCTCGCCTTTGGGGTTGGAAAATTCGTCGTCATTGCCCGAGTAAAATTACGGATATAAAAAGGAAGAAAGTTTGGATTTTTACGATTGTTTTTGACCAAAATGAGCTAACTATGTACCATATTTATGTAATTTCAATAACAGCTGTGAATTCAGTGGAACAACGGCATGCTGCTAGCAGTTGTGTATTCGATAGTCACAGGGTTGACACCGTACAGAGATAACAACTATCGATAACGATCTAGATTTTATAGGAATATAGTTTCAAAGAGACTTCAAATAAATATTAAAATATAATTATTTTCAGTAAAAATCTTAAGTAGACTCATTTTAAGTAAATGTTTTGAAATTATTTTAAATACTCTTTTTTAAGCGCCACATCCAGACCCTCTCTTACGCTCTGGAAGTCCCCACAGCTGATAGGCAACAACCAGGGCTACACACTCAAAACAACAATGACAAAAACTATTAAAACAAATTAAATAAGATTCCACCAACTATTTTAAACATTCTGAATAATATAAATAAGCAAAGCAAATATTATCAATGAATTGGTAATTAGAAAACCCAAGCGACTCACTCTGCGCAGCTGATATCGAATGCGTGCGCAGATGGGGGCTATCGACTGTAATCGCCTCGCATCGATAACGGGACTCAACAAAGTGCACAAACAAGTGAAGAAGAAGCAGGAAAAAATTTTGATGTGCAAAGTTTCAAAACGAATCACCCAAATATTGATTGACAAAAGTAAAAGTGTCGATTGGCTCGCCCGGTGATCTCCACATCCTGGTGGCGGTGGTGTGTGTGTGCGTGTGTGCGTCCCACAACCCGTCTGCGTGCGTGTGTGTGTACGTTTCTCGAGTGCGTGCGTGTGTGTGCGTTCGCTCCCTCAGCTGGGGAAAAACTTTGGAAAATTAGCAGGCAGCAGCAGAAACAGCCGTCAAACTGGAGCGAATTCCGGAATATCTGCGCGACACGGTCGATTGGCTGATGGGGTGAGTGAATATATAACATAAAACCGCAATATTCCAACCATAATCCAAAGTGCAATCTCAAAAAATGTCCCCCAAAATGCGAAGTTATTTATTCCCTAAAAATATATATGGGGTACATTGGTTGGTGGCTACTTGGTGGGTCTCTTTTCGTGTCTTTCGTCTCGCGTCTGTCATTTCGGCTCTGTGTCTTTTGTGTCCTCTGTTTTTTTTTTTCTTGTCTGCTTACTCTTTTTCGTCGCCATTTGGCCTTTTGCCAATTGGCCTCGTTTCGCATTTTCGCCGACAGAAATTTCTTTTTTCGTCGTTTTTCCCACAGGAGTAGACCCCGAAAATACCCTACAACTAAGCCTTTACTTTGTGCTTGTGTTATGAAGGCAACTAAAAATGAAACTCCATTTTTTGTAGAATAACTTGACGAAAGAACTTATGGAACTTAGCCTCTTTGAGGGCATTTCTTTGTTGTGATTGACGGCGTTAAAAAATCAATGGTCATTTTATCGATTTCTCAAATCTGGTTACCAAGTCGCAAGTGTTTTGATTTACTTACACACTGAACTCCATATGAAATTCGAATCACGATTATATGTGTATGTGTATGGGTGTGCACCAGTGGCTTCTGCAGGGGGAGTTATGGAGTAAATAAAACCATGTTTACCTTCGTTGAATATAAATAAACACGATTACGGCACTAACGATTAATTTTGTAATTTGTAAAACTCCTTAAGATTTTTATAAATTTTCTTTGATATATTACTTTTATTCATTAAACAAGTTTATGACATTCGTTTTTTAAAAGAAAAGTGGAATGAAATGATTAATAATATGTTTGAGGTAAAGTAGTTTCTTTTTATATATCTTAAAGTTTTAAAAGCCTGCTGGCCCCCATTAATGTATTCTGCATCCGCCCCTGGTGCGCGTAGTTTGTTTGTGTGCGTCTGATCGCCTTCTTCTTCTTCTCCGTCGTCTTCTTCCCACGAATCGGAGTTGCAAGGCCATCGCTGCACTTTGATTGCGCTGCGTTTATTTTTGTGCCCATCTTCGTCGCTTCTCCGCCACTTCTCCTCTTCATCGTTCTGTCTGCTTTGCCTTTCGCCTTTTGTTTATGCCTCCAAGCAGGGACGGAATTCTACAGATAGCCAGCAGGTTTAATGAACTTGCCAATTTCATTACCACACTTGAGTCTGGTAAAGACGTTAAAAATGGATTGCAAACTAAAGAAATATATAAAAAAAATACTGATACAAAAAATAAAAGAAATGCATTAAAACTAGGAAATAAAAGATTTATTATTTTCCAAATCTTTTGCCTATATTTTATATAAAAATTTTAATAATTTTAAAGTTTTTTGTATCTAATAATGACCATGACCATAAAACCATGTCATGGTTTCCATCCACTTTTTTAATAGGGCAGCTTAAAAGGAACCCCTTTATAATAATATCTATAAAAGAAATTAGTAAAAAAAAAATGCAAATTGTAGCAAATCTTAAAAAAAGACGCGCAAATGCCAAAAAAGGTTGTGTGGGGAAAATAGTTAGGTAGGAATCGGCCTTTCTGATAGACAGGGGATGAATCCCCTTTATTCAGTATTCTCTCTCACTGAACCTTTTTTAGGACTTTCACAGATATTTCTCAACCCTTAATTTTCAAAATTTCCCAGAACATTTGATCTTAAAGTATAAATTACTTTAGATCGCTCCGACTCGCGAGTCAGCAAGTTTTTCTGACCAGCCTCTACCGGCACACAATGTTTACATTTCACCAGTGCTAAGTTAGCCATTTTATTACTCATATCTGGTATATGTAAATAAACAAATAATCGTGCATAGTTATATGGGCTAAAGCTAGTAAATCTTATTTAATTTTTATTAGTTACTATTTGTCTTTTCATAATATCCTATCTTGCTATTCTTATGTATAGCTTCTACAGTATATATCATAGGTTCGTCTGGATATGTGTGTTGCCTGCACTAAATTTCTATTAGAGTCGCCAAACCATTCTCGTTAATTACATTTACGACAACTGGGCAGTCGAGTATATAGACCTCAGGCTTTGTGTTCAGACCCTAAATGCGAGTCGACAGTGTTAAGCAGGGATTTAAGGGTTGTAAACCCTTGACTTGTGCCCTATATACCTGTTCGAAAACTACCCAAAATAAGGTACTAATTTAAAAGAGACAAAGTTCGGGAGAAAAGCAATTAAGCACAATTTAGTGATTAAATAGACAAATTGAGCAATGGCGAAATGCGGAAATCGAGTTGATTAGAAACAGACATCCCGGCTGGAGGGTTTAATGAATGGCTTCCCTGGTCCGTTTGGACAAATTAAGTCCGCACATCCCACTGACAATTTGATGCTTACGTGTGTCTCTTTTTTTTGCCTCCACAAAGCCAGATGGTAATGTAGTTAGCAAAGGCTATATACCCCAGCACCGTATACTATATGGGCTATGTACGGGCGCGCACACACAGGGGCCAATCTTTTGTGGACTGTCACAGCATCCAAATAGGCAAAGGAACACACAAAACACACAAAAAAGACAAAAACAAAAACAAAATCGATGTGAGAGCAACAAAGAACAAACAAATTGTGTCACATGTCACACCCCATACGCCAAAAAAAGGGGGGAAAAGTACACATCAGTTGATGGCTCTGCCGGCGGAGGACGACAACATCATACGAGTGCGGAAATATCTGGGGGAAGGGCGTCTCTCCGGTGGACTGGGCTGGACGTCATCGCCCTCCATTGGAGCGGGCTTTCATTAGAGCTGGCAAAACAATTAAAAATGTGGCAGGAGAAAGGCTATCGATTTTTTTCCCTCGCCAGCGAACAGGGCTTTTACGTCCACTGGGAAAAATATATACATCTGCGTACGGGCAGTAAACGTGCAGTATTTAGGCAAATAAAAATTAATATTTAATTCTAAATTGGTTTGGCAGAAACTGAAGTTCAAGGATGGCATTAAGCTAATGTCCAACAAGTCAAGGTAACTTGTATAATAATAATTGTACTGAAAATGTACTCCAAACAGTAAAGTTAAGGATTCAAAGCAGGATGATCGAACATTACCAACTAGAGGATACATTAAAATCTTTTTTTGCCTTGCTTTTGGCCAAGTTAAATAATTTTTTCTTGTTGTTTCGCTTATTAAAATAAAAGCGCATTTTTCTGGGTATAAATATGGCATGTATGCTATGCATTTCTTGGCAGTATACCTCATTAGCAACCCTCGCTGTTCCGCTGGCGGCGTGTGCATTCCGACAGCCTTGAAGCGCACTTAGTACAACTCTAATTGAATTAGCCGGCAAGCCAAGCCAGGCCGGGTGCAAGTGCTGGAGAAAATGGGTAAAACAAATGCAATACAAAGGGAAATAATGGCTGGGCAAGGGAGGGAATAGCTAGCAACTGTTGGCCACATTTTGTTAGCCTTAGCGGGCAATTCATTGATTGACAGCGCGGCCGAGTCTCCAAGTGGGGCGTGGCTGAAATCAGTAGACAAAATCAATTTTACAGGCCAAGATTGTGTATATTTAGTATGTGCGAAGAAGGTTGCACCACCCCTGGCTGCTTTCTGGGGTTTCTGGGCCCGGCCAGCAGCTCAGTTGCACTCGAGCGGCGGTAGCGGTCAGTTCCCCAGAACCCGCAGTTCTCCAGAGGAGGCCATCTCCAAAGGCGGCCATGAACTGGGCCATCTCGAATCTCACGGGCGGCAATCGCGTCAGCCGCGCGATCCTCGTCCGCTACTCCTCGGTTCCTCTGGCGGATGCCAGCGACGGCTCCTCCACAGCCCCCCAAACGCCCACCGCCTCCACGCCCCGCCCCTCGGCGTCGCACTCCTCGCTCTCGTCCACCTTCGCCGCCACCTTCCTGCACGCGTCGTCCCGTCACATTCCTGGACGGGCTGTTCCCCGCCAGAATGCCAGCGGTCAGAACGGTGGCAAGGGGCATGCCTCTGGTGCAGGCGGTGGTTGTGCAGCCGGCGGTGGTGTTAGTGGTGGCGGTGGGGGAGCTGCAACAGGAGCTGGCCCAGCCACGCAGCTGTCGCTGCCGTTGGACGTCGAGGAGACGGTCACGTGTTTCTGCCGGTAAGCGGATTCCGTTTAGACTTAACAGGAGCCTTTAATAGGGGGACTTAGGTGGGGAGGTATTCGCATTAAATAGAAGGAGAACTTCTAAGATCTCTTGTAGAATATAGTGGTTTTTTAACAATAATGTAAGCGCTACTGTGTTGGGTTTTAAGTTGGGTTTTAAGTTAGAACCAGTGGATAACCTTAAAAAAGGTACTATAATAATAATAAAATAAAATATAATGTTGGTCAACTTGTAAGAGCAATGATTCCCCATTCTATAGAATATAAATATATATTCTTAATTGTTTCAGCCATAATTTTAGTCAATTTTTAAATGGATATTGTGATTGTTTTGTGATATTGTGGTATTTATAGAACTAACTTAATGGATATAGCTCAAAAGGTAGAAAAGCTTTGAGAATTTTTAGGATTTAAGCTCTTAAAAAGTATAAATATTCTGAATAATTGGTAAATAAATTATTAAATCACTTTGCGATAAAATATCTTCTAGGTAAAAACCAAGGTCGATTTTGATAAAACTTAAATCATAAAACTACTAAAAATTCTTAAAAATTATAAATTCACTTATAATACAACTAAGGTGTTATTTGTTATTTTATAAAAAAAAAAAACCAATAAAAAGTCCCCTCGTTAAAGGCCAACAAATGAGGGTAGAAAGAAGATCCAAGTCGGCTAGTGTTCCTAATTTAAAATCAGTACACATTTGTAAAGAATATGAAATCAAGTATTCCATTATGAGGAAGAAGGCGGGAAGGGTGAAAAAGGTCGGGTCCTGAGGTCTTTCAATCAAGTTGTTGAACTGAACAATCAATTATTCAGAGGGTATCGTTACCGTTGGCTCTAAACTTAAGCCGATAACTTGGTCGCTAATGAAATAGCTTCTTCTTGGTCATGAAAAATTCATAACATTAAAGAGAATCTAAAGGAAAATGTAAAGAAAAATGCCTCTACTACAAAAATATCAACCAAAAAAGATTCCTAGATATTCGCATGTTTATTCCGGTTAATGGGTTGAAAAAATAACCGAAAAACGTAGCTAAGCTTTATAGTTTTCTTTTATCTCTGCCCCCCTAATTGGCTTCAAAGCCCTGGAAAATTCGCGAAAATTGCGTCGTTTCTTTTTTGGCCTTCGTTTAGGGACCAATTTTCGAAGGCAAAGTCAGTGAGTGAGTGAGATTACCAAACTTTCACCCCATCGCTGCAAGGCTCCCTCTCTCTCTCACTCTCTCCGACTTGCTCCCACCCTATCACATGTGCTCGCAGCGGGGCAGAGTTCGCAGAACAGCTGATTTCTGCGTCTGCCTATCGCTGGCTCCGTTTATTTATTCTTTTTGTTATTGGATTTCCCTGCCCCTCTGACTTCAACCCCCCTGCTCTGCGTCTTCTTGGAAATTTATTAAATTTACGGCGCAGTTTTCCTTGGTCTGCTTTGGGGGGCTTTGTAGGGTTTCCTCCATGCTGCACGGAGAAACCCCTGCGATGTCCAGGGGCGGGGTGTCGATGCTGATTCACACCTTCCGACATATGTGTTGCATATATGTATGTATGGCTTGTACATACATACATACATATCTGTGCAGTTTTGGCATTAACCTCCGACAGCCCCTGGCGCGATTCACGCACACGCCCCCTTCGCTGGCTGGCGACACATAAATCACACAGTGCCAGGTCCGAGACGCATATCAAAATCCACAGCTATGGGGACACTTTTAGATCATTCAAATTGGGGAAACATATTCCCGAGGGATTTGTTATATTATTCAGATAATGGAATATACATCAATTTCTACAATATTTTAAAAGTTTAATGTTATTTGAGTAATCTAAAGTGCTAGCTTTTTAGTCTCGATTTTAATATCTTGAATTTTGAGTAATAGGAAAAATGTAACAATAATTCCATCTGAATAATAGGAAAAAGTGTATAATTCCTTTCTTTAACGTATAGCCTCTTCGATTTTCTGTGAGAAATCCATAACATTTATCAATGAGATTAAACAAAAATATATATTAATATATGTCGGTAACTTTAACCCTGTGGTGGTCATATTCATATAAACATATTCCCAGAGGATTTGTTATACTATTTAGATTATGGAATATATGTACTTAAATTTGTACAATTGTTTAAACCTTAAATGTAATTTGTGTGATCTAGAGTTATTGCTTTTTAATCCGGCCTTTAAAATATGAAATATATTGCATTTTTAATGTGTGTAAGAAATAGAACAAAGTGGCTAAATATGAGAAAAACATAGCGTAAATTTATTTAAAAATAGCAGGAATATAACAATATATATTTAAGTTTAAATCCCAATTTGACCGCACTGGCGCATTGCTTACCTTCTGCGCATACTGTGCATGTGCAGGCACCACTGCTTTAGCCGCATCTGACAATTTATTGTTATTATTCTACAACTTTGACCGCAGCTGTACGTTTATGCGTATTTTGTCCGCATTTATGTGGTTCTCATTTAAATTCATTGTTTTGTTGCTGTTTTGAGGAAGTTTTTTATTTATTTTTTTTATCTGCGCATTTCCTAATTTGATGGCTACCTCTGACGTCATTGCCACTGCGCATGACCCGCAACAGAGGCAACGACAACAACATCAGCAGCAGCAACAGCAGCAGCAGCAGCAGCCGCTGCCACACTAGCAACAACAGCAGCAGCACAGTAACTACAGTAACGCTGGCAGCAACAACATCTTGATACGCTTTGTTGTTCCGTCTTATTTATGTGGTGGCGTGACCGACTAAAACGGAACTGCCGCCCCCTCTGGCCCCATCACCCTCACCCCTTCCGTCGCCCCAAGCAAAACTAGAAACGTATAAGCGGACAAAAACAACAACAGCATCTCAGGCACGGCGGCAATAAAAACAAATCACACTGAGCAGCGTGTGCACGGAAAGAAATTTAACGATGTTTCCCTTTAAGCTGAAAGTCAATTATTGATATTATTAATATTATTGCTAGCCTGAGGGTTTAAAAGCACTTAAAATTGTGTCTCTAAGTAGGCTTCAAGGAGATGATTTGGAATACTTAAATGGTGCCTAAAAGTATGCAATAAATTATGAAAGGTTACATTTACCATTAAAATTGGAATTCTTTTGAGAGGTTGTCCACTTTATGGCAAACTGTTGGTTCAACTTTTAAGTGATTTGAAGTCCGCAGCCATTTTTATGAGCCTTCTGAACAGTGTTACATAATTTTGAAATCTAAAAGTTTGCTACAGAATGTCTTTTCTTATATTACCTTTAAAAATATAAATTTAATGTGATTGGTTCTATTTACCTTTTTAAATCATTTATATTTACAAAACATTGTTCGATTTCTATGGATCTCCTGATTGTTTTTACTTAACTTGCTTAAATAATACTGAAATATAATCATCATTTATATTTAATAAATATGGTTAGATTTCTGTGGATCTCCTGATTGTTTTTTACTTAGCTTGCTTAAATAATACTGATATATAATCTCCAAAGCAATGACCTTTATTCTCCCAATTTATAACCATTTTTTAGTTTATTTTCCAGAAATGTCTTGATCCTAATCTTAGATATTTTTTAATTGGAGTACAAGTTTATTTTTAAATATTCTTTTTGTCTGTGCATTCGAGTGTGAGAGTAATATGAAAAATATTATTTTCTCCGAACACTTTTGCAGTTAGTTGTGTTAGTTTTGTTTGTTTGTTTGTTATTCTCGGGCACCAGGAAGCGATCTCCTTAACTCTTTCACTTTGCAATTAAGTTGGGAAGTTGGAGGTAGAGCTGGAGCTGTGGAGCTGTGGAGGTGGGAAGAACAACAAGCAATCATAAATCAAATATTGCGATTGGTTAACAAGCACAACAGTTAGTATTACTGAGTATACATACATATCATGGTAGCTATGATAGTGGAAAAATATCACGGTTATCAGGCAAGCTCTGAATTTATAAAATTTCCAATATATCTATTGTCTTAGCAATTAATTTTGATTAGCATGGTTACGTTAAAAGCCCACAATCTTACATTTCAAGATGTGTCACATGAGAGAAACATTACGAAATTAATTATTATTAATATATTAATATATTAATATATTAATATAAAGTAAATATATTTTTTATAAATAATGAATGAAGAGAAAATGTTTAGGCTTAAACTTTAAGCAACTTTAAACGGAAAAGGCTCGTATAAATTACATAGTATAAACAGGAAAGCTTACCCTGTATGACTATGAACTTTTGTGCATTGCACTGCTTGGGACTTTTATAGTCCATTCGAGCCACCCTTTATTACAGTCATATTTATGAGGCCAATTCGGTTGACTTGTGCTCCTTTTATTGGGAGCAAAAGGATAAGTAAAGGTCGACCCATAAATCAAATGGCAGCGACGTGTGGGACCTAAAATCTATGATAGTATGTCTGCAGGGAGTCAGGAACTATATGAATTTTATAGTTAAATTCTGATTAGAGGTTGAGGTTTTAGGGGACAGTTCCCTCCCAGTTCAACACATCTTTTATTTCTTATATTTATATTTATAGCTAGCAGCAGGAATAATGATGTAGATTAATTTCTTGCCATATCACATTTATTTAAGCAGGTAGTTAAAAAACCAGCGCACTTGAGACTTTGTTTACGACTGTGTCACTTGAGAATGTTTACAACTATGTCCAGTCCAAACATTTTCAAGGAGGCACACATGTTGACCCCTGACCCTTGTTCCTTCTATTTTAAATGGGGTTTTTTTCTATCCCCTTGCCGCAATATCTATAATCCAGAGATCGCCATCATGTGCAATAAGTAATGGGGACACGGCAGTTCAAATAATGGCAAATGGCAGCAGTTGAGCCGCTAGAAAGCAGCCAAGCGTTGCAGTTGCAATTGCTGCCAGAGAGGCTCACATGGCTAAAGAAATAAGGTGGCACATCGGTATATATGTGCGGAGAAGGATAGATAGAGAGAGAGCCGGATCAGATGTTCCATTAGTGGCTCCCCGTGTGTGCATTATATTGTTGAGTCAAATTTGATGTGGTGCAAATGAACTTGCCGCCGTTGCCGTTGCCGCTCTTGCTGCTGCGTTGCGGGCGGTCACAGGTGTGCTTGTTCTGCCACGATTCCTTCTGGGCTCTATCCACTTCTCACCTATTCTCTCTTCCCGTCTCTCTCTGGCCGACAGCTGCTGGCTGATGCACTAAGAAAAAAATTCCTTAAATAAGGCAGTAAAAGAAATATTGAAAGGATGTCATAATACTGCCTAAAATTTGGTTTTTTAATTTGTGTTTGTATTGTATCTTTGTAAATTTTCCTTTGACACTTTTCCATTTGTTTTAATAATAAAATTAATATCTATTTATTAATTTTAAATATAATGAGTTTACAAAAAGAAATGCTGCTAGACTTAGATATATCTATGGGTTATCTCTTAAAATCTACATTCAAAAGAGTGTTTTAATTAGGAAAATTCTACCACTTAGGATCATATTATAGTAAATGAAATAAATTTAATTGAAATTTAAGTATTATAAGTAATTTTTGATGGCAAAGCTATTAACTGCAATTAATTTCCACACCCTGTTATTATAGTTTATTCAAGTTAATTCAAATTTAAGTATTATAAGTAATTTTTGATGGCAAAGATATTAACTGCAATTAATTCCAAGACCCTGCAGTTAATTTCTTTAAGTGTTTCGGTGTTGTTGGCCTGTTGTTCCTGTTTTCAACCTTATTTGTTGTGAATGACGATGCATTTGGTTGTTGTTTTCTTATTCGGGACTGGATTCTGTGTAAGTCGGGCCGTCAAATGCAGTTCCTGTGTTCTTCGTTTTCCTTCCACTTTTCCTCCGTTTTTCCTCTGTTTGATTTCCCAACATTATTTCTTCCTCTCGAAAAGAGCGTGATAATTGTGCCCCGGGGAGGTGGAGGACGTAATGTCGGGCATATTATGCGGGCTTGGGGTCAGTGCATTGATAAGAACTTGTTGGAGGTCCTACCTTTGGGTTGTAACGTCTTTTTAATCAATTTTATTTTCCTTATTCTTTCAGGTGAGTAAGCTGGTTACACACAAATTATGTGGGGATTTCTGTATAGAGGAGTTTGAGCCAAGAACCAGGTAATACAAAATAAAATATGATGAATTTTAGGTAACTAAGGAAACCAAATTGAGAATAAACTGAGAATTTCCACCTTTCTACTCCCATTTAACTCCCATAAAAAGAGTAGTAGACTACTCCCGCTGCTTTTCTACTACTATTTGGCAGTAATCTCATTTCTTGACAGTCTGGCAACCCTTGGGCTGTCAGCTGCTGTAGCATCAACACATGAGCGCTCAGCTGATGCCAGAGAGCCCCAAAGAGAGCGGGAGAGCCACAAAATCCCAAAGCAGTCAAACAAGTGGTCGAAAACACACACAAATGCATGTGCGTGTCTCACATTTGCATGCAAAACACGTACTCTCTCTCTCTCCCTCGCTCAGCTGCTGCCGGGAGAACAAACACTGCTGTTGTGTGCGTGGCCCCAGCAACATCCAAAGGCAACCACTTCATCTTTACTGTGTGCGCCGCGCTCTGCTCTGCTTTCGTTGTTTTCCTCTCTGCTGCCACTAGCTGCGCGTGTGTGTGTGTGAGCCGAACTAGCAGCCGCAGTCAAAAGACGGCTGACTTGGCTCAGTGTAGAAATTTCCTTTGGCTTGCTTGGTCGGTTGAGCTGTCGCAGGTCGATTGTTGTTGGTGCCCGTCGCGTCATTTGACATTGTTTTTCGAGGCGCCGCCGTCGGTTGCAACCTCACAGCGCGGCGCAGTTAAAAACGCAGCAAAACCTCGTGAAATGCTATGCTAGCGAAAGGCAGTGAATATTAATAATCAAAAAGAATATTCCCAGAACAGTCAAAAAATGTAAGAAAACGAAGTTGGTTCCCCAAGAAAATAAATAAAAAAGAAAGAGAAAAAGAAGTGCCAGTGTGTGGTGTGTGTCTCAGTGTGATTTTCTCGACTCTGTGTGAAACTGTGTCATTCACTGCGAAAAAACGGCATTCAAGTTTTTCCTCGGCAACAACCATTGCTGCGGGTTATTGTTGCTGTTGCTGCAGCTAGCTGCCACGGTTTGTTGCTTCACTGATTACGCGCAATGCAGCAGCAACAGCAGCAACAGCAGCAACAGCAGCGGCAGCAGAGGAGCAATAGCAGCAGCTGAGAGTTCAGTTGTGAAACCGGCGAAGCGCGACTGTTGCCAATGCAACGCTTAGAATTGGCACACCAGCAACTGCAGCAGCAGCCACTGCGACTGCAACAACCACTGTTACGGTACATTCACGATGTTGCCGCTTCTGCTGCCGCTTCTGCTGCTGCCGCTTCTGCTGCTGCTTCTCCTGCTGCTGCTGGTGGTGGTGTGCCACTCCAGCATTACTATTTCTCCTTGCTTTTTGCCACCATATTGTTTTAACCACTTCCTTTGCCGCAGCGGCAGGAACGAGCTTCCTTCCTCACGGGCTTCCTGTCTGTCTGTCCGTCTGTCTGAATGCCATCCCTCTCCCTGCCTTTCCTGTTTCCTCCCTCCTCCGCGCCCTTGCGGCATTGTCAGGTGTTTTCTCTGCAACACACGGAAAAAAGTGGGGATATTTGATATACTTCATGTCGGAAATGAGCTTAAAAATTTGATATTCCTTCAGGGATCCAAACTGAAAGAATTTTGAAATATTAGTTGGCTATTTGCATTTTAATTTTACAAAATTTATGTGATAAAAAAAAAGGGGAAACAGAAAATAAAACTCCTAGTTTTTGTCCAGTTAAACTGCTACTTAACTGTCAGTTAAAATTAACGACCAACCAAGTAAGCCATAAATACATTGAAGTTTCCTTTATGCCTGAAACATTAACCGAAGGTTAAGTGATAAAAAACGATGACCTGCAACTCAGAGTTGCTTTTGAACAATTAGGTATTAACATCTTCTGTGTCTTTTTCATATTTTTGTCACTGCCAGACACCTCTTCTTTTTCGCTTTTGAGTCGTTAACTGGCAGTTTATCTAACCTGTAGACAAAGCTTCAGAAAACTAAGAAATATTTTAACCGTTACTTCGATCTTTAATGTATCTTTTTTGCTGTGTACCTACCTCCCCCGGTTGCCTTGTTGTTTCTGTTTTTGTCAACCCCGTTGACGCCTACGTGTTCAATATGGTGAAAAAACAACAGTACTAGTGGCTAAACCAGCAGCTTGTTATTTCTCACACCTTCCGGTGAACCCCGCTCACCCAGCCCCTCGCCAGACCCTTATAGCCCTCAAGCGCGCGCTAGGCCATTTATCGATTTTTTTAGGTCAGGCTAAAATTGCAAAAGCAACTGGAATTAGTTGGCGGATTTCCACAGCTGAATTCCCAGGGACTTTAGCGAAAGGTAGCAACTAACGAAACGTTAATACAAACATTGTATATTGTATAATGCTATATTTATTAATATGTTAAATATGAATTCTGTATAAGCAAATGTTTAGGTCTCAGAGCTACTAGCAAAAGTTGCCTTATACAAACAAACTTCGAGTAAAACTTTAGTTAGCATCCATTATAAGGTAACTTCTAATGTAAATAAAACATAAAACCATTGTTAACAAGCACAAATATTGTATAAAAGGTGATTCATAACCAAAGGGATCGTAATAAGAAGTAATATCAGCTTTAAATGCTCTGTTTGAAATAATGTTCTGTGATAATACTTGTAGTTTCCCCGAAAGCATCTTGATCTTATAATATTAAGCGATATATTTGCCACACTTGTAGAGGGTTTTCCCTCTGACTGGGGAAATACTTCCCACACGGTATTTCCCCATTATTCTTTCCGGTTTTCCAGCGAAAATGTACCAATTGCCTTGCGTTTTTATTCTATCGGGTTCATGCATATATGCATTGGGGCTGCGACCGTGTTGTTTATTTAATTTCCCTGACCGATTAATCGATCGGCTAACCCATATAGATATGTGAGAGAAGGATAGTCACAGTTATATAGGCGCTGGCGGATAAATCTCCCGTAAGTGGGTTAGTTAGCGACCCGAAAACTTCTCTGCCTTTCCAGTGAACCGTTAGCCCATACACTCACACACATGTGCCTGTGGCCAGGCAGCTTCCCAGCCGCACACCGACACGGAGGTACACTTATCTATGTATATCATGTCATCGTCATCCATTGCATGTGCATCTCACGTCACCGCAGCCAGCACGGCAAGGCGTGTGTCTCTCTCTCTCTCGTCCGCTGATGTTGTGGAACTCGTTTTTATTTCTTTTGATACCCATAATTCTACAGCTTTTTCTTTGTGTTTGTGACTTGCCAGTTTCAGTTTCGGTTTCTATTTTTTTTTTTCCTTTAACTTTGTATTCCATTTTTTTCGGACTCTTTCTCACTTTGGCAAATGCTCGTTTGACCTTTAACGGGGTGGTACACACGCAAAAATCGGCAACAATTAAGCTCATTCAAAACGCGAGCAATGGCAATCCATCCACAGCACACACTCGGCGACGCGTTTCTAGAATCACTTCATAAATTTTGATTTAATTGCTTCGCGGGGGCGTGGGGCGGTGTGACAGCGAAGCCAGAAGACTGCCGAAGACAAAGCAGCAAATTGGCTTCAATGCGAGTTGAAGGTTAAGTTCGACGGCGACGCGGAAATCGAGAGCTGGCTTATTTCTGAATTCGGTAACCACAGCTGGCTTTTAATAGGCAACCGAAACTAAGCCAGCTTTCTGGCTTTTTTTTTAGTATATTTAGTCAGGAGTTTAAAGGCGTTTAAATATTTTATTAAGTAATTCGCAGAAAAAACTAAACTCTGCTTAAATAGAAATTCATAAAATCAATTGAAATTTATTAGGGTTTATTAATTGGCTAAATTGCTTGTTGATTGGCCAATAGTTTGCCATTTTTGAAGAAATTCTACGGGACCTTGTCTTAAATTTTTTACTTAAAACGGGTATGACACTGTATTAAGGAACTTTATTAATTAAAGGGTTCATTAGAGGCTTGAAAGTAAGCTTAATACAATATAATACAAATTTGAGGTATTACATTGAAGAAAACTAGAGATCTTTTAAAAGTATCAAACATAAATTGAATACCATACAGTGTCATATCCTTTTAGGTACAACTGTCATGTTCTGGCTTAATTTACAAGTTAGACTCTGGACTTGCTTTATAAATATCTAGCTGTGTATGAATGACTTTGTATTGAGCTGATATATAAGAAGTATAACAAATTTTAGGCATTACATTGAAGATAACTAAAGATTATTTAAAAGTATCAAACATAAGTGTCGTACCCTTTTAGGTACAACTAACTATCATATCCTGACTTAATTTGCAACATCTGAGACTCTGGACTCCCTACAAATATCTAGCTGTGTATGAATGACTTTGTATTGAGTTGATATATAAGAAGTATAACAAATTTTAGGCATTACATTGAAGAAATCTAAAGACCTTTTAAAAGTATCAAACATAAGTTGAACCTTGAATACAGTGTCATACCCATTTAGGTACAACTATGGCTTAAATTGCAACATCTGAGACTCTGGACTTGTTATAAATATCTAGCTGTGTATGAATGACTTTGTATTGAGCTGATATATAAAAAATAAGGCAAATTTTGGGCATTACATTGAAGATAACTAAAGATCTTTTAAAAGTATCAAACATAAATTGAACATTGAGTACAGTGTCATACCCATTTAGGTACAACTATGGCTTAAATTGCAACATCTGAGACTCTGGACTTGTTATAAATATCTAGCTGTGTATGAATGACTTTGAGCGGATATTTCACTTCTGACAGGGCAGTTTTTATTTTGCCAGCTAGCCTATGTATTTCTCTGCGCGTTTTCCTTAGCCGTAGACTGTTCGATATTTCTGCTTTTATATATAAATAAACCTTAAACGATTTTTTCTGCGCCGCCGGGCCACACGAAAGTGTCAATGTCAGCTGTTGTTGTCGACGCTGTGCTTGTGTTAGCCACGAAACCAACTCGAACCGAGCCAAATCGAAAGCGAAGCGATGTGAAATCGGGAAAAATCGAAGAGCCGTGCTAAATTTATTATTCAGCTGTCGGCGGCACAGCCATCATAGGCTTTCCTCTCTTCTGCCTCTAGTCCTGTTTAACGCCGCTGTCTTGCACTACTGAAGGCTTCCTAAAATAAACCTATATATATATGCTCATATTTTAGAAATGACTAGTGTGCGGTGCAGCCAGCGCCTGGCGAAATATTTTGCAAAATGTTTCCGTCACAAAGAGCTCTTGATGCCTCCTTCACCTTCCGTTTTATCCACAGAAACACGCGCCGCTAATTGCACGCATATGCAGCCGAATCCGTGAGATACAGATACACTTGTTCGCAGGCCGCCGCCTCCCAGATAATTGCTGGCCGTCTAAAAATGTATAGAAATATATCGAGACAAAGAGCGGGGCTAAATCCCAGCAGCAGCAGTAAAGCAGATGAAATATCCGTGTTGCAATCATGTTTTTTTCCAAAGCACGCCCCCGCCTCTAAACAACCGGGACAACCAGCACTCGAGATGATGTAGCTCCCACAACATTGTCAAAAGCCCCCTTCCCTCCTCCCCCACACACTCCCCAGCTGACCAAAAGAAGACATTCGTCCCCAGCAGGCGGCACTGTGGTTTTGGAGCCATAAAAATGTTTGAAAAATGAATATGTTTACTTTTTCTCGTCTTGACTTATTACCTTCCTCATAGCTGTTCGTGTATCGTGTTAACATGGCTGGCAACAGCTTCTGCATTTTGATTAGAGGTTTTTAAAGGCTTAATAGAGGAAGCCATGGATTTTGATAGTCCAGCTGATCAGCTATATTATCATGATAGGAAGTTCCTGGGGTTTTGAGGAAATATGGTTCAGTAATCTTCCTAAATCAAAAAGGTAATAACTTTAACAACATTGGCTTTAAGGGGTAATAGTTGCCGAGTTCAGGCTTATTACTTATACTTATACTTACTTATATGTAAGTACTTATACTTATTTTTAGGTTATTAGGTTTTTTTTTTTAATTTATAAATATTCCACAAGCTTTCAGACCTTGCCAAAGTTTATTCTTAGCCTTTAAAGAACGTTCTTTGATAAGGTTTAGTGTTACTTACTCTTATTTACTTACTTCTTACTCAAATATCCCTGTAAGTCAATTTCTAAGTTCAATCTTAGCCTTTCCCCTACTTCTTCCCCTTGATTTGAACAGTTGTAGAGCATTTCAGTGCCCTCCCCATAGTCTCCACTGTGCCCCGACCATATAAAGAGGTCTCGGGTTGCATTGAAGGCCTCTCTTCTGTCGTCCAACTGCGCCCGCCCACCGCCTTCCAGTGCCCGTTCCTGTTTCTGCGATCAGCGGGCTATAATTATGCGGTTAGTCCCCTTTGATCAGCTCAGTTCCCCCACCATTATTCCCAGCCCCCTCGCTGTGCTGCGGCGGCATCTTCGAGGGAGGAGTGAGGAGATGAAGTTCGGTAACTGGAGACCAGTGAAAATTGCGCTGGTTTTCCCCCGACTTTTCCCCTTCTCGCTGCCGGCAAACAATTTTCGGCTACTTTGTGCAATCGACTCCGACTCCCACAGACCTCATCCCGCATTTCCCTAACGGCTGGCTTTTCCTATAATTTTATCTCCCTATTTTTTTTCTATTTTCGTTCATCAAATTGAGTTAGCGAAATTACTATAATTTTGTGGGAAATTTTATGGGTCAAATTTCAGCCATGTTGACAATGGCGCTGCTGCCGTCTGAAAAAAATAATAATAATAGTACAAAAAAATAAAAACAAAAGTGGGTAAAGCAGACGCGCCGCTGACCACAGCACAATTTATTTTTTTTCGTTTTTTTCGTTTTGCTTTTTACTAATTTGCTTAATTAGCGCGACTTACATACAGATATAGGTATATATATGGCGGCCCCTTGGCGGGTTGGTTTTTTACACGATTTAATTGGGTCTATGTATTTATTTTTATTGTTTTTCTCTACGGTAATTTCAGTGGGTCTCTTCTCGACTGGTGTTTTGTATTATTTTTATTCCATTTGGGCCTTTCTTATTTCTCTCACGTTTTGGGCCCTGTACAAGTTTATGGCGCTGCCTGAGAGCGCCGTCGTGAATGGATTGGCTTGGATTGGATTGGATTGGAGCTGGAGTTGGAGTTGGCACTGACTGGGAGTACAGTGGAGTGCGGGACCGCGGGAATCCGGGCCCCATTAATGCTGGAAACGTGATGTGCGGCGTTTTGTGTAACTCGCCGTGAGAACATCGCGGCTCTGCAATCGCTCAGGCTTCGCTTCGTTTTAGATGACAGCAGCAGCAGCAGCAGCAGCAGCAATCGCAATCCAGCCACTGCACGTAGATCATCGAACCTTCGGATCGGCTTTCCGTTTTCTTTTGCCTTCCAGCTGCACTTGGAATCGGAGTCTTAGCCAGAGTGGCACTCGGCACTCGGCCCATTTGCATACCCACATCGGCGTTAATCAGTCAATTGTGTGTGGCCTTCAGAGTGTGAAAATTGCTGCAATCGCTGAACGCTGAACGCTGATCACTGAACGCACGGCTGCGATTGATCCAAGTACACGATCCACTTGGATGGTGATCCATCATCTGAGGGGAGCCGAGCCCTTGAAACTTGGTACATGGGCTTGGCCCAAACCGTTAGGTCAATGGAGCTACTCTAATTTATGTCCCTAGCCAGCTAGGTCATATGTGAAATAATTGACAGGCCAGCGAGGTTTAAAGCCACAACTTTGATTTAGCCAATAGAAAATTGTTAATAAGCCTGGAGAATTGTTAACTTCACCAACATCTGGCCAAGATCTATTATAGATTTGTTATTATTAGGCTTTAGTCTCGGATGCACCTTTCTCTGAGCAGTTTTTGTCTTTAAAAAGTTGAATTCTTGGCTGTTTATTAGTCCTGCTTATAGTAAGTGGAGTATTTTTCAAACCATAACATATATAATTATGTAAAAGATTACTTATAATGAAAGCATGACTATTTCAAAGAAGTGTTGATCTATATTCAATAATTTCTCTGTATTCAGGTCGTCTATGATAATCAATAATTTGCTATAGATAATTGAAATGACTTCGACTGACTTGCACTAAATTAATTAATATTCTAGTCACAGTTAAATTACTCTTACCAATTAATCAAAAGTAATAAAAGCTTTTCAGTTCAAAAGTTGTAAAACTAGAAGCAGCTGCCAGACTAGCGTGCATTTGATTTCACAAGATTTTATTACCATAGCCATCGGGCTTGTCCAAGCCCCTAGGCAATATGGAAAAATCTAAATGTAAACTTTACAGGCTATGGTGAAATATTGTGGATATATAGAGCGCCATCCGAAAGTTTCCCCCTGCAAACTCAGAGAAGTCTGGTAGTTCCAGTAATGATCGGGGTTGCGCCAAATCAATTTCCATTTCTACTTACTGTGCGCGATGTGTGTGACCTCAAAGCCGCCTGGCTGGCCGACTCTCTCGCGGGCAAAGCGGTACACAAGCGGTACACAAGCGGCCGCTTACACAGATACATCAGCCGAGAGTGGAGACCGCAAAAGCTAATTGCTTATGCACAGCGCATAACCTTGCCACTCCATGACACTTCTTGCCTCGCCAGATCCGCTGAGCGAGCACTGAGACTCGGCGAAGCCCTTCCCAGCCGCTCGAGTGAGCCGGAGAATCGGAGAATCGGCAAGGGGAACGGAGTGGAGAAAGCTTCATCATCATCATCATCATCATCATCATCATCATCATTTTTGTGCAGCAGCCACGTTGAAAGGAATGGTTAGCCAAGGCAGCGGCTGCTTGGCTTAATTGAAAATTCACAGTAATGCCGGCTAGAAAACGACAGCTGCTGCGGATAAAGCACGAGGAAAACCAGGGGAAAAAAGCAACAGCAGCAGAGAAAACACATTAAAATAATATAATTATTTTGTTTTTCCTGCCTAGACTTTTATTCCGTCTTAGCTTGGCTCCTCTCCGCTTCTTTGCCAGAGATTTCCGCATGCTTTGTCAACCGTGAACGGGCACGAACTTTCATTTTAAAATTCTCAAAGCATGTTGCGCACACTCAGCTCACCTGAACCCATTTTCCTCTAGTGTCAATTGGCGGCTAGGAGGCACCACCTCCCAAAATCCCAAGTGTCATCATCATCATCATCATCTTGACTGGAGGTTCCATGCTTTTGCACTCGGCTTTCTTTGGAAACTTTCATGGTTGCCAGCTCGGCTTAATTCTGGCGATTTATATGGCCAGTGACGACGACGTGCCTGGAAATGGAAATACACTCACAGAGGTATCATGACGAAGAATCCAGAATCGCATGCATGTAATTCGCTAATTAAGAGCCATAGAAAGTTTCCCCTTTCCATTGTCAGGGTTAGAAGTGTTTTTCAGACACACTTTCGGTTTTCTGGACACCACCCATCATAATCATCATCATGATCATCGACCCAACCACCAATTCAATCTCGAGTACCCTCGCCAGTTGTGAAAGTTCACCAGTTTCCGAGCTGGTGTCAAAACACAGCCCATTCTATTTTTCACACCTTTTTCTTTTACTTTTCCATGACTTATATATATGGTGGCCATATATATCATTATCTGTGCCCGTCTCACTCCTCATCTCTCTTGTCTCGTGCCACTGAATCACTGAATTCGCTCATCGGGCACGTTGCTCCAGCCAGATAAGCTCTTTCTCAGATGACATGTCTTGGGGAATTCTACAGCAACATGTTCTTCATAAAGTTAAGAATAAGTAAAGCACAAATCCGTGTGTCATATATGGAGATACGCTAATCGCTGACTTGAGCGGGGCTTACTCTGCTGTCATCCGGAGAACAGTATCTCAAAATTTTTGTGGCTTTTATTTCAGAGAATGATTAAGCAAGTTGAATAAGATTGTAAAGCAGTGGGAACGAAAGTAAGAATCCTAGTAGCATCTAGTTTTTATAATTTTAAGCAAGTTGAATAAGATTGTAAGACTGTGAGAATGAAATTAAGAATCCTAGTAGCATCTAGTTTTTATAATTTTCTAGGAGTATTAAGTGTTTTCCGTACATATCTTTAACTAAACCAGGCTTTAAGCCTGTTTTAAAGTAAATAGAAATCGTTGACTTGAGCAGGGCTTACTCTGCTGTCATCCGGAGAAGTGTATCTCAGAATTTTTATGGCTTTAATTTCAAAGAATGATTAAGCAAGTTGAATAAGATTGTAAAGCAGTGAGAACAAAAGTAAGAATCCTACTAGCATCTAGTTTTTATAATTTTAAGCAAGTTGAATAAGATTGTAAAGTAGTGAGAATGAAAGTAAGAATCCTGGTAGAATCTAGTTTTTATAATTTTTAAGGAAGTTGAATATAAATGTAAAACAGTGAGAACGAAAGTAAGAATCCAAGAGCAGCTAGTTTTTATAATTTTCTAAGGGAAATGCGAGCTTTCTTTAAATATCTTTAACTTTAAGCTGTTTTTAAAGCAAGTAGCTATAGTTTTTGTAGTTGAACTTGAATCATTTGTAAGTAAAGCCTTGCCAAACCAATTAGACTTTGCCTATATAAAGAAGCCTTCGTCCTTACATATCTGTGACTTATCAGGGACAATCCTTTTGTGTTGATTTTCTAACAGGGCCAGCAGATCGATTGGCATTTGCAAATAGCTTCACTTCAATCAGTTCCCAGTTTGTTTTCCCCTGACTAGGCGCCCTTCTCTTTGGAGCAAGGCTGGGATGGATCCCAGTGGGTATTTGGGTGAAGGTTATCGGCTGTCCGACTCCTTTATATTGTTTTGACACGCTGCAGACTCCGGTCGCTCCATTATGGCAGTGCTTCCTCTGCTCCTTCCTGCCCTCCGCCTCTTGCCTCTCGCCTCTTTTTTTAGCCATCATCTGAGTTGGAGGCCTGTAGGTTTTCCAGTTTCTTTGGGGCCCAGCCCATTTCTTGACCGTGTGCTTCTTTAATGATGTGTTTTAATTTTGCCTCGTCGTTTCGCTTTTTTGCCTGCCTGAGATTGCGTAAGCAGCGGATGACGCTCTTACTTTCTTTTTCTTCTGGCCCGGGCCGGTGTTTGGCTTAAAGTACGAGTTGAAAAACAGCTTAAATGGGAGTCTGAATGTGAAAAGGAACCCTGTCTTTGTTTTTGTTTTGTCCCCCCCATTTATTTGTACAATTAAATCTTTAGCCTTGTTGTTGCTCCCTCGATTGTTGAGAGCATTTGCATTAATTAACTTGATGCAGCAGAAACAGTCTGTAAAAAGTTCAGGCAAAACAAAATAAGAAGAAACTTATAATTCATTTTTTTCTGTAGTAAATCTAATTAACATATAGGCGGATTTTAGCTTAGCAACTCACACCAACATGCGCCTACTCAAATCGCTCACAGTCACACCACTCACACCACTCACACTCACACCACTCACACTCACCATTGCCAATTTGCTCTGGGTGTTTGTTTTTGCTCTGTGTGAACTACGCAACGAGTCGAAAGACTCACGCGATCGCGTTTTCTAACGACAAATATATATGTATTCACAAATATATATAAGCTAAGGAATATTTATGCACAAGAAGCCCCCACAAACACACATATTTGTATGTAGAAAACCTAAATAATAAATATACACACACAAAAGCTCGCGGCGACCGCACTGTGGGGAGATTACCGAAGGGAATTTATTACAAAATTGGTTCATCGCCGGCGGATTGGGTTGGGATTAGGCGGAATTAGGCGGGATTAAGGCTTTCGTCAAATCGCTGGCCAGTTGTTTGTATTTTTAGATCGAAATCCAGCGTGTCACCATTAGTTTATACTTAAAAATCTGTTCGGTTCCACTGTGCAGTTCTTGTGGAAAAATTTTGAAGCCCATGAATGACACACACACACCGAGAAGAATGGCTTTTTGCCATTTTCGGCCAAAAGGGAATGGCCAACACAAAGTTGAAAGTTCGCTCCACACCACAAACGCTTCGAAACTTAATTCCCCCCTTGTTTGGTTATTTATTTTTTTATTTTGTATTTAGAAGAAAGTTTTAGCTTAAACAAGAGTGAAAGATGGCTGAAAACAAACTGAATAAAATAAATGTGTGTGCAAAATCAGTGAGAAGCAGCAGCGGCAATAAATGAGTAAATTATAGTGACAAAATAAAACAGAAAACGCGAAAACGCGAAAAGTGACAGTGAATAATGTTGAGAGCTCCCACACAGCACATCGTGCAACTCGGCTTCGGAACGAAGACGGCAACCACCACATCGACATCTGCAACATCGAGCGGCAAGCAGCAGCAGCAGCAACATCCGCGGAAAACCCTACTGCAAAGGCTGAGGCAGCAGCCCCACAAGCTGCAAAAGCCACTGACAGTTGCCGTGGAGGAGACACATGATACAGAATACTATTCCGGCGACAAGAGCCTGCTGTTTCTGGCAACAGCAATAACCTCAAACTCGGAGCAGTTGCTGAAGAAGCCCAAGAAGAAGAAGGAGCCGTCCAGCTACAATTTCACGGCGGCTCTCAGGCGCAACAAGAAGCCAAAGCCAGCAGCGGCGGCAGCGGTAGCGGCGGCCACATCGACCGACGACGACGACGGCAGTTGTCGCAGCCTCAACAGCAACAGCAGCGGGAGCGGCAGCGGGAGCGGGAGCGCCAGCAGCCACAGTTTGTCTAATAGTTGCATTAACAATCATAACAACACTCATTATAGAAACAGTAAAAACAGCAGCCAAACCAGCAATAACAACAACTACATCGGTAATTACAATTGCAAAACAAGTGAACAACAAGCGTGGAAAGCAGCAGCAGCAGCAGAAACAACACAGCAGCAGCAACAGCAGCAGCAGCAGCAACAGCAGCAGCAGCAACAGCAGCAGCAACACCAAAAGCAGCAACTGCTCATTAGCAGGCCAAGCGATCGACATTATCCCAACAACAGCAGCAGCAGCAGTGGTGGCCACATCATGTCACCCACTTCGCAGGCGCCCACCCGAACCTCCCTCTTCGACTCCTGTCACCGGAAGATCCGCCTCATCGGCGGCGGCCCAGTTGCCTTCTTGGGTGGATTGGTTGCGTAAGTGTTGAAATATCCATACCCCTTAGTTTGAATAGAATCTATAATGTTCTAGCCAAACAATAGTCTCAGTGTGAGGGATAAGGGGAGTCCCCAATCCGGTCTTGTGCCAGTCTTCTCCCAGGTTAAGGTAGTCAGGGTATTAGATGATGACATGACCACACTGGTGGATGCGTCAATCAGGGTCTTGTGTTAGTTATTAATCATTGAAATACCAGAGAGTTCTTATAGCACTTGGCCATCCTTGGCTATAAATTTGCATATTTTAAAGACCGGTTATCGAAAGAGAGATTAAAAGTATTTTTAAATATCAAGCGGGGTTATCTATGAGGGAATTTATTCATATTTTTTGTGGTCATAATGGAGATTGTATATATATAAGCTCTGCTTAGTTACTAAATTATTTCTTTGTTATAGTTTCCTTCTCTTTTATGAACCAATTCCTGCCTAGTTTCTTATGATTTATGATCGGATCCAGGCCTGATAATTACTATTAATGTATTACCATCCACATTACGCTCGTTAGCGATCAACTTTCTAAGGTCAAGTCTTGGAGAATTGCACAAAGTAATAATTTGTCCGCATTAGGGAAATACTTAACTTGCCCGTGTCAGAGGTCGAACAAAGGAGCCGAAAAAAAAACGAACAATAAAGAACGCAGAAAACAGAGCAGAGCTACAGATAAATGCGGTATTTACTCATTTTTATGGCTTTAATTACGAGCATTTCTCAGGCCGCTTGTGGAGTTTTTTTGTTTTTTTTTCTTTATTTTTGGTGACCACCAAAAGCACTCTGCGGTGTGTGCAAATTCAAGGTTCAAGCGGCAATTAAAACATCACAAGAGTGGAAGTAGTCGAGAAACAAACAGAAACCGAAATAGAAACTGAAACTGGAACTGAAACAAAAGGCGGCCAGCAATATTTAAGCCATATGCTGCTGCTTAGGCCCAAAGGTATCAAGAAAAAATGCGCCCCGGCGAAGGTCATCCTAAAATGAGGTGGTGACCCAAGCAGCGCTGAGAGTAAAGGGCTGATACTGATGCTGCTGCTGCTTCCTTATTTACCAGGTCCAAAATAACCGAAATTTATCACCAGACAGCCAGCCAGTGGGCCTTATTTGAAAAGCAAAGCAAAGTTAAACGAACTCTCTCGAATTACTCGAGGTGAGACAACCGCAAAGCGTTGACACTCCGCTCACAAAGTGCGCTGAACTGATAATTAGTTAGGAAACCAAATATTGACTCACATGAACACGCATAAATACTATAGGAATAGGAATAGGAATAGGAATACTATATACCCGGGATGATGGACAAAAGACGGCTGTGGAGTTGGGTTCTGAGTAACGACTTATTCACTTGTTTTGGGGTTCGCTTTGTGAATGCAACTCACACACACTCCTCCCCTTCCTCCGCCAAGACAATGACTAACTGTATGGGTATATACACACCCAGCGAGAACCTCATAACAGCAGTCATTTGTTAAGCAACTGGGGGGCGGAGGTGGCAGGGGAGTTGGAGGGCGCATTATGAAAATGATGATGATAAACCTGTCGAGCCAATAGACCCACAGAGAGTGTCAATGGCACACTGAGCTACCACCAGGCCTCATAATAAACCCCATGCCCGTCGAGCTCTCAGGCCCAAAGACCCGACGATGGCTGGAATTTACATAATAATGCTCAAAAGTTTTGATTGTCTCATTTGCTTTGATTTTCTTCAAGAAGTCAAAAAAAAAAACAAATTTGAATATAAAAAAAACCTATGTAAACAAACAGAAAAATTAACAAAAACCCGAAGAAGTCTTTATAAATGAGTAATATTGTCTTCGGTCAAACGAAGATCCCCTCTTTTGTCGCCAACTGTACATTTGGAGGTAATTGAACCCAAAGAAATATCCGCAAAGTGGCTTGTTCACACTTTAGAAGCTTCCTGGTCGACCGTGTCAGCTATATGTTAATTATTTCTGGTAATTAGCGCTTTTTTTGTATTTAAATAAAGTGTATTTAAGTATATTTTATTTCTAAATACAAGTGGGAAACAAAGAATATAATCTCTAATTAAACCATCGCTTATGAGTCACAATTCAACTTTTTAGATGTAATGAAAAGCAAATTGCGATTTCTATATGCTTTTGGTCACACTAAATGTGTCATATAAGTATTTGTTCACATTGAAATTGTCTTATTAGACCTTTAATATGCCTTGGACTTGGTAGTCTGAGTTTCACTCAACTAGCCACGAAGGAAGTGAAGACTTTAGCTATCTAGATGTAGTGAGAAGCAAAATGCGAATTCTATATGCTTTTGGTCACACTAAATGTGTCATATACGTATTTGGTCACATTGAAAACGTCTTATTAGACCTTTAATATGTCTTGGACTTGGCAGTCTGAGTTTCACTCAACTAGCCACGAAGAAAGTGAAGTCTTTAGCTCTCTATACCCTCGGGCCTCTATGCCTCTATTACAATGGGTCCACTCCGGTCCAGTGAAGTACAGTCTGTACACACACTCATGTTACTTGCACTTTTTTCTTATATTCCCCCAGTGTGTGTTTTACTCCCATGTCTGGCCATTATTAATCTTGGTCGGTACAACTTTTCCCCTGCCCTTTGGCAGCTGCTCGACGTTGGCTCGTTGGCTCGTTGGGCTTCTCGCTCCACATGCTGTTGGCCCCGGACTTTGGGCTTATCATATGGCCCGGCCGGAGAGCTCCGTTGCTGTTACCGTTTCTGCTCCAGCTGGTGGCTAACGTTTTAATTTCCTGTCCCAATTTAATATGTTTTGTATGCCGGACTTTTATGGCTCGCCCATTTTGCCTTGCTGATTTACGATTTACGAGCGCAATCCATTTTTGCCAGAGGGAGCGAAAGAGATTTGCCAGATACCCGGTAGATTTCAGAATCTAGATGGATGAATGGATGGAGCCCAGTGAGCTTTCCATTCCGACCATTAGCTGCGACTGCTAATCATCTGGGCCTTAACCCGCCGACGAGCAGCTGTCACAGGCACCTTGGGGGCTCGTATTCAAACGAGAACAGGTGCTCCGGCGATCCCAAGCTTCTGTCGCCGCTCCGTTCATTGACACTCCACGCACTGGACCACTTAATGACTGACTGCCAGACTGTCAGACTGCCAGACTGACTGGCAAAGGGAGCAGCTGTGGCGGAGACAAAGACAAAGCGCCTCCGGATCAAGCTCGAATTAGTGCAGCCAGCAGGCGTATCAAGGTACTCAGCTGCGAGCTTGTTGCGATTACCTGCCGGCCAGCAGCGAACCAGCGATGGGGAACGGGTAATTAGCACCCAGGGACTGCCAAGAATTAGAATTTGAAAGGTTCTTTGACCATATACTATATATCACTGCTTAACAAATACAACGTAACCAATGGCAAGTGGCTATAACATTAGCCAGTTACCTCTAGCCAGTTTTCTAACAAAATATGTATTATTTTATAAGGAAATCATGGCTCTCTTTTTAGGCTAAGAACCCCTGTGTTTCCTGCGACAAAAGAAGTCTGATTGACCTCTAAGAAACCCAACGGCACATCGAGATAAATGGAGATCTCGAGAGCAATTACTCGTTTGGGAAGAGAAACAATTGCCATAAAACAAGCTGGGTTCTGTTGCGTTCAACCGCCCGACCCCCGACCCCCGGCGACCCTGGTTAGCCGACCGGCAATTGTGCAACGGTAGCCGGCGGATAACGTTAGCCGTCCAGATGCTGACTGTAATTATTTGACCATTAGCCTAGCCGGCGTATGGCAAATGTTTGGAGATTTGGAACACGGCACCAAAGTTGAACCAGGGGGAACCAGTAGAGGTCAACGCAATTTTCCAGTTCCCAGATCCACTGACTTCAATCCCATGCCAAAATGATGACAATAGGCGTCTTAAATCCCACCTAAAAGAAATAGGTTGTATTAACCCAAGCTTAGTAAGTTTTTAGGTCGAACATATTACTTATTTACTCTTTAATCCACTAAAAAAGCCGCTGAAAGACCCTCCCCCAAAGACCCATTCAAAGTCCATTAAAATAGGGGCATCAGTTGTCTTTTTTATGTCTTAATGAACTGTCTTTGTGGGTTTGGCTTATAGTAATTGCCACCGCACACTTTTATGGGTTTTCTACAGTGTATTTGTTTAGTAATTTCAATTTCACCCGCATGCAAAATTTGCAAAGTGAGTAACGTAGCTCGTAAAAGTTTACCTTGACTTCGGACCAAGTTCCGGCTGTGGCTCAGCGCTCTGTGTTGGCCGCTTTTTAATCCATTTAGCCACATGTGATGGCCCGTCATCAGCCGCCATCCATCTACCTGTCTGTGGGTAGCGTCTCCCTCTCTCTCTCTCTTTTAAATACTTTCCATTATTATTATTATAACTTTGAGTCTTTTGTTTTTGCCTTCATCAGCGAAACATTAATGTCAGTTGTCGTCGCCCCGACTTCGGTCGGTTGGTGGCCGGCGGAAGGTGTGGCTGGGGGCCAAGTGAGTCACCCAGTTCACAAACATTGGACAGCTGCTGTCGTCAGCTGTCTGCGCGCGAGAGAGTCGCTCTTCCAAAGCGACTTCTTCTCCCAGTGAGTAGTAAGCACTACCCAGTAACCAGTCACCAGTCCCCAGTCCCCAGTCACCAGTTACCAGTTCCCATTCCCAGCCAATAACTCGACTCTCTCGCTCAGCGGGCGATTCTGGTTATGCCCGGCACCTTAAGTATGATGAGCTGTACTAGATTCGCACAAAAATGTATTACGGAAACATGTTCCCCAGCACCTAGATCTTAGATCTAGATCTTAGTTATATTTTTCTAAGATGTAATCAACCCGGAACTATGTTCTCATGATGAATTAAATAGTAATTGTGCACACACTGTGATCTTAATATGATTTCCTAGGTTTCTTTATATTATATATTACCTAATTAAACAGGAGATAAAGTCTTAAAAGCTTATATTTTATATAAATAGAGGCTCCTCCTGTGAAATACAGGGTATGTTGCCATAGATACATCGGATTATCTACTCGTTTCGTATGCTGAGTGAGTGCCAAACGGTACTTTCCGATTTATAGCCGGGGCTTTGTCTTGTGCCAAAGAGAGAGAGATAGCGACAGCGGCAAAATGATTGGGATTCGCTCACAATTTGGCAGAGGCTGATTCATATCGGAGCTTTTGGCCATTTCCCCCCAAACACCAGGGCCCAGAAATCCGCTGTCATCCCGTCAGACATCCGCCTTGGACAACAACAACAACTTAAATTAATTAAAATGTATTTTTCCTGAGCTCTATTGCCGTGTCCGTGTCGGTTTCTACACGGAAAAAATAATGCTTAGAGTTGTGATTTGTGAAAATATATTGGTTGATCTAATAGGATGTACAAAACAAAGTATTTTTTTTTTAATTAATTATAAACACCGCTCAATATTTGTGATATTTTATTCTGGTTCTGTTTTTATGCTTGATTAATGCGTAATTTCCATTGTCAATTGTGACATACATTTGCCTGCACCGGGACGGGGTGAGGTACGACCACTGAGCACCGCTCCCTCGGCTTGTCTCCCGCGTAAATGGAGCGTGGCTCTGATAGATTAATGCGTTCGCCATGAGCCGCTCCACAAACCCACAGTGGCTGCCATTGTTTGCCACTTCCTCCACATGCAAAATCAATAGAACTTCAAGCTCCACAATTTAGCTGACATCTGCGGCAAACCGTTTCCATTGTGCAGAAAACAATATAATTAAATTGGAAATTACTTCCCTGTAGCCAGCCTCTACTCTATAACTATTGAATAGATTATTGGCTTTATTCTGTCCATATTAGAAAAGAAAGAAAGGCTTTAGAGCAGTTTGTCCGTAATGCATAATATTTAATTTATATTTTATATTAAATATATATTATATATATTTATTCTTTATATTTACTTATTTATAACATATCACAGAAATCGATGCGGATTTTAAATCTATTATAAAAGTTGCCATAAAGTATGCTGCAGAACAAAAAATCTGGAAAATATATTAAAGTATAATTATTGTATAGTAATTTGGTAAATCTTATTCTGTTCCATTAAAAGACTTTTTTTTTAATTGCATTAAATATATCCATAAATATAAAGTATCCTAATTCCTAAAGAATCTTTTAACAATTGCTGATTTCAACAAAAGTACATAAAAGGCATTTTATCTCTCCTTTGAATTTATATCTATAATATAAAGTCTATTTAAGGGTTTCTGTGTTTGTTCGTATAATTAAGCTATATATTTAAAGAATTCATGTTTTGCTGTCTCAGCGTTGCGATAAATTGAATAAATTTCGGGCTATTTGGCCGTTTGTGATTGTATTTATTAATTTATGACTGCAATTCTTGACACCTTCATCAAACGAGAGGGGGCGCACATGGAAGAGGCAGAGGGGCAGCCCGAGGCAAGGCTAATTGAAAGGAACAACAGCAACAACAACAACATACCGATAACAACACGGAACAAAATGAATATTAATTGTTTTAAATAATTTTGAACTTGGCAAAGGCATACTGCATACGGCAAAAGCGCTGATGGGGCAAACAGGCAATTTGACGAAACGTTTCTGTCTCCCCCTGGCTCATTCTATCGCTGTCTTACTCTGGCAACAGTCTTCTGGTCTAGCTCGTCTTGATTTTTATTTGGATGGCGCGCAGCTGTTTGATTGTCGCACGCTTTGCCATACCTTTTTTTGTATAGGTACAGAGGGGCTTCATCTTATATATTATTCGAAATTCTTCAAATTCTAATAGAGATTTTGTTGCTGATCTAAAAATTTACAATTTGTTAGCAGGGATTTGTATGTAAATGATACATACCGAAAAGTATGCTACAAAAATATTACATTTCTTCGAATTATGAACCTACATTTATTTTAATATATTTAATTGCATTTAGAGATTTTTTAAAAATGTGTCCTGCGGAGACAACTCAATACTTTATAGACATTATTCAATATTATGATTATGATAAAGATCATAATAATAAATAAGATGAATATGGTTTATTAAATTAAACATTTTGAATTTCATATTACTCTTAATGAGTAAATAAAATATAAATAAATTTAACTGGTTCAATCAAATAAAATATTTAAAAGTGTATGAATGGATACTAGTGAGCATACAAATCCCCTTGAAGTAGGCAATGAATTTTTATATTGTCAAGAGAGTGAGTTACTCTTTCGTAGACGTTCGCGTCTACGGAGTCTGCACTGTACCTCTACCGCCTGCTTACGTCGTCTTTTCTGCAGTCTTCATCGACATGGCGTTGGGACATTCGTCTGCGTCATTCGCGAAACAGGAGGTAGAGAAGGAGGAAAAAGAGGAAGCAACAGCAGCGCCAAGAACCCAGCGACGCGTGTTTGCATAACAAAATTTATGTGAGCTTCGCTTCGTATTTGCGCAATATGCAATATATGAAAGCTCAAATGCAAAAACTGCCGTTACCAATTTCATTCAAAGTGCAGCGACCAGGTGATGGTGGGGAGAACGAGATAGCGCGGGACGGAGAGAGAGGGAGAGCGCTTGAGAGCACACAGCTGATTTGCTTCTGTTTTGTTCTCTCCGTGTTGGGGCTTCCACTCTCGCGCGCGCCGTGCTCACTCTCCCGCTTCTAATGGCGCTGCTGGCCCTCTCGCTCTAGCTCCAACAATCAAAGCGCGCTGCGCCGAGGCAAAGGTGCGCGACAGACCGACCGACAGTCTTCTGATTCCGCTGCCGACGGCGGGCCGCACGCACGCAACAAAAAAACAAAAAAGAAACAACAGTGAATCAATGATATTGCTAATGAAACAACTACAATAAATCATAAAAGTATACACTAGGAAAAATCAATGTGATCGATTGTTCATTTGCTTCAGTTAACGGTACAAGCGATAAGCCATAAATGAAGTGAAACCACAAAAAGCAACACAAAAGAGTGAAAACAAACAAAATAAAACTCCTTGAAACACAGAATAATAATAATTTATCTAATAATTTTAAGATCTAAACAAATATTTAAAGATCTAGACTATTATTAGAACTTAAACTACATAAATCTCGTAATGAGAGATATTTTTCTTTTAAAATGACTCATTATTCTTCACATATTTTATTAAACAGTGTAAAAAGTTAATGACACTATTAAATTATGATATTATAATGCCCAATCAAATATAAACATTAATTATTGTTTATGTGCTCAATAACAAACCGCTACCGTCGGAAACGTAAGCGAAAGCGTTAACGTTAGCTTTAGCGTTAACGTCAACGTCAGCTTGAGTGCTCGCGTCACTCGTTTCAATGGACTTGAAAAACGCGTTCGACACCCGATTAACCGGCGCCCCCCCGCCCGCGATTAACCTTCAAAAAGTTTGTCATTTGTTTGAAACACTCTGGGTCCCCTTGCCGCTCCCTCCGTAGATCGACGCCGCTTTGTCTGTTTTCTGAAGTTTCTTTCTTTTAATTTTCTGCAGTCGTTTTGTTTTCGCCACTTGACTCACAGAACACAGTTACAATTGCATACTGCTTATATATATATACATAGTCATGTATACATACATATAAAGCAAAAGTCTTTAATGGGTTAATTGCTTAATGTGTTGGTTCTGTAGAACACAATCTGAAAAGCTCCTTGCTGTGAAATAATCTTATCTTGAGGTCTATTCGAAAAAAGCTTCCATTTCGATGATTGATAATAAAAGTATTCAAAGTATTCTTTGTGAACGAGGTTCTGAAAGCAAAGCCAAACTTCTACACTAACCGTAACTTAACAAAATATTTAAATAAAATATAGATTCTGTAATTTTATAAGAAATTAGTTAAGAACTGTTTTCGGAATGTAAAGATCAAACTTTTAAGATCGAGAAACTGAGCAATGACACATCTAGTATGGATATATTGTACTTAAAGTGATCCTCAGTGTTAACCGTATATTGGGTAGTTCTTATAAACAAAGAAACATCTTTAGACTTCTACCCTGAACAGAAATTACCCATTTTTGATTGTAATCGGAACAGTTCCGAAAAAACAAGTGTACCCCACCATATTCACGGATTTCTTAATCGGAGGAACGGCATTGATTTATTCCATGCACTACGTGCGCGCTGCCTCCTACTTACCTCCCATTGGGTGGCTCATGAATACGGTTGACTCACGAATTGACATCGATCAAGGGAGGGCAGACGGACAGACACATCGCCGGTCTTTGTACTTGAGTTAATTAAGCTGGCGATCGCCTTACTCCGCTTCGATTTGCCATGATAATTTATACGCTCTGGTCAAACCTTCCGATATTCTTTTAATTGCCCAAGTTTAGCGTGCTTACTTAGGTGTTCCTTGGCTCCACAGATAATTATCTACCGGCCGTGTCAATAAAATAAACAATCCGCCAGGCAGTCCAGTTGCGGTGCGCCGGACTGGTGTGAATCCAACTGGATAAATGCACCGCTCGGCGGCATGACGTAACTCGCGCCCGGTTGAGTGGCCTCTAGAGCCGCCCTCGCCATTAGTATTATTATGCATTCTGTATGAATATCCGACGAGTGAACGGTTCCAACCGGTTTCCAGCGGCAGATACATTTCCAGATGTGATTGCATCTAGGCTTCGGAGATGGAAATGCCCAATTGTGCCCTGAGATTATCAGTGTTAATGATCCTCAAGCGGTCAGGGAATATACCTATGATAGAAAGAAGCTCCAGGAGGGGTTACTTTTATCAATGAATAATTGAGATATAATTAAACCATAGAGGGTCCACTGTTTAATGTTTGAGCTCATCAAAAAATACTTTTAAAGTCTCAATATTGTTTTGTTTTTTATCAGAAAGATAGCTAGGAGTCAAGGGAGCCACTAAGTGCCCATCCCTGCTTTTCGTATTTTTTTTTAGATATAAAGTCCCTTTTAGCTGCTTATTTTTGCCTAGAGTTTTCCCTCCATAATGATCCTAGCTTAAGGCGTCCGAAATGATTGAGATCGGGAAATATCGCCTTGGTAGAAAACCTTCATATGACTTATATTCGGACCTAACTTCGTCGCCAACTCCAGTGTAATCTGACGCAGCTCTATTTGCGTCTTTGACGAGTGACTGGCCCACATTTGGCTTGTGGCTGCCTTTTATGTATGCCATTTACTTCATCGCACCCTGGGATATCGTGTATCAATGAGACGTTTATATGATGCCATTATTCTGTCACGTTTCCATGCTCATTTCGGCAGTAGACTTTTTCCATCATGTGGCTGTGGCCTGGCTTGGCCTGGCCCTTATGCCTCGAGTGCCAAACACAAAGACACCAAAGACTGGAGACTGAACCACAACAACATCAGTCAGTCGGAGACGGAGCTAGTTAGACGGGGCTGGTCGTGTTTATGGCAGCCATATACACCATAGACCATTACATCATTCCCATCATGACACGACTGGGGTGATAATCAAACAAAGGCTGTGGCGAATTCTGACAGTGAAAGTTCCTTCGCATTTGGAGTCTTTTTTCTATATAGAAATTAAAATAAACGACTACAAAGCCTCCTATTGAAAATTTATATAATTTTCCCCATTTTTAGGGCATATTTACAGTCGGATCTATATACAAGGTGTGTGGTGTTCTGATCACTTTTCCCTGTATCTTATCGGTCGTTCTTTTTTTGCTCTCTTGCCTTTGTCTTTGGCAGTGTAATTGTTGACTGCATTCTGGCCCATTTGCGGCTATTAACTTATCGTACTACCCGCCTATATCTCCGCTCTGGTTGTTGTCAGAGCCATTTCAACACCTTTGGCCACTTACACCGCCGTTACTTTCAACATAGTCAACAACAATAACCCGCCCTCAGCCACACAGAGTCGCCTATAGACGAACGGGTATTTTATCTAGCTAAATACATATAGACATACACACACACACACACACACACACACTCGGCTGATATCAGCAGTTATGGCATACACCGATAGGGCTCAGGACAAGGCGGACTGGCGGGCGGACTGACTTCCATTGTCTACTGTCGGAGATGCGGCTTTGTTTGTGGCAGTTTAGTCATTGTCTGGATATTAAGCAATATTACTTTGCCATATTCCCCGATGTTCTTCCTCTGTAATAGCAATCAGCCCAGTTAGTCAGCCTATTTATCCATTTCCATTTCGATTTCATCATCGTCAGCGAGTAGCATAAACACAGCACGAGTCTGGTATAGAAATATCAGCATAAACAAAACGTTTAATTAATGCCATATGTGTGTCATAATAATATGTGTGAGGTTTGTCTCATTCAAGGTTATAGGAATTATGTAGGGACAACGTTTTGTTTATATATATATTCCTTTATTTTTATCAAAAATTCATAACTAAGCCAAAACAGCTCCAAATTCAATTCGGAGAGCAGTTCTGAGTTAGTTTTTAGGTAATAAATAAGTCTGGATATTCAGTTTAAAAATAAATTAAAATAAATTTTCGGCTAATTTTTTAAAATTTTAATGATGTAACCCCTTATCAAATTTCCAATAATTGGCCAAATTTTTTTTTATAATTTTTTAAAGTATTTTATTGCTAAATAAATAAGCTTTTCACGCTGAATCGGACCATAAACGGCATTTCGCTGACATTCCATTTTTGGCCAAAATATGCTGTTAAGAAGACATCAGATTTATGAATTTTTAGCTCCTTAAATGGAGTTTTTTATGTCCCAATTTTAGGGACATCTTAAAGTTAAAAATATTCATAACTCAGCCAAAACAGCCTTAAATTCAGTTCGGAAGGTATTTCTATGTTAGTTTTTTTTAGGTTAATTAATCTGCATATTGAGTTTAGAGATCAGAAAAAATTAATTTTTTGCCAATTTTTACAAATTTTAATGATGTAACCCCTTATCAAATTTTCAAAAATTTGAAAAAAAATTTTTTTCTAATTTTTCCAAGTATTTTATTGCTAAATAATCGGTATTTTAACGGAGAATCGGAAAGTATATGGCATTTGGCTGGCATTCCATTGTTGGCCAAAATATGCTCAAAAATATGATCTCAGGTTTACGCATTTTTGGGTCCTTAAATGGGGTTTTTTATGTCCTAATTTTAGGGACAACTCAAGGCTAAAAATATTCATAACTAAGCATAATAATTAATTACATAATTAAGATTTTAACGGAGAAACATAAAATATAGAAAAGGGCAAAATAATTTAAATTTGCAGCAGATAAAAGTTAAAATATAATTACAAATAACCAATAGGAAGACCCTTCTCTTGCTAAGTTTTATACGTCCCAAGTCTGGTCTCAAGTTTCTGAAAGTTGTTCAGCTTAAGAAACTTGTAAATCAGTGCCACGCTTCTTGGCTGCCAACTTAATATTTGCTGTGCTCTTATCAATGGAAACTGAGATAAGCACCTGGAGGCTAAGACTGGAGTGATTTTCGAGTCATTGCAGTATGATATGCATAAATGAAAGTGACACCTACACCTTCGAACCTATTTACAATTAGTACCGCGTGCGATGTGGCAACAGCAAAAGCCTTTTAATTGATAGATCCATATCATGGTGATTGGTTTTGTGCGTAGCATATGGCCTATCGCAATATTCCCGGGTAAATGGCACACGAGAGGGAAGTCGGGAAAGCCCGTGTCCGTGCACTTATCTGAAGTGATAAAGAGCTAGAAGGGAGTGGGAATTGACATGGGCATGGGCAGAGCGACATGTGTGCTCAGGGCCAGTCTAATGGGGGCTCATATGGCCCATTGGCAGAGCCCTATCCTCCTGAGCAACCCCCCCGGGCTTTGGGCCATATGCTTCATATCGGTCGACTTGCTGGGCCGCAAGAATAATAAATATATCATTAGGACAGGTTCGCTCTCTTGGCTATTTATTGGAATTATTGAATTCCCTCGACGCTAGTCTTTGTCTTTCTCCTTTGGCTAATTGATTTCTTGGCCAGCTCTAAATATTTCAAATAACTTGCCTTATCGCAAGGTCGATGGTGACCGGAGCCACCCTCCCACACACACCACGCACACCACACACACACACACCACGCACACCACACACACACACACCTTTATCCATACCACTTCGTGCCAATGCGGAACTGGTGTGTTCGAGTTTCAATTTTATTTATCACCATTTTTTATGCACCCATTTCGGCTCGCCGCTTCCATTTCGATTCGCTATAGTCGGCTTTTAGTTTTAGGCTTTAGCTCGACTCGTAGCCACGCAGTTCGAAATGCGAAATAAAATCCAAACGTGCGAATATATTTGCGGCCTATTCTGCGACACAGAAGCGAGGTGTTTACTTGTATAAAAAATAATACAACATAAAATATAGGGGGCCAGATTTCAGTGACTGATGTGACGTTTCCCTGGAACTTCTTGTGAAATTGAAAAGCCCTAAAACAAGCCATCTTATCGCGCCACATAACACGTCACTTTGATGGGCCCCAGTGTGTAAAGTGTGTGTGTGTGGCGGCCAGTGTGTGTGGGTTAATGGTTTGTTTGCCCCAAAGAAGTTCTCGTTCGATCGGAGGAGCCATAAAACCGTGACACTACTGAGTAATCAACCAAGAGCTTTCCAGGAGCACGTGTTCTGATCAGGAGGGAAGTCAAAAGTGAGAAGGCTAAGGAGGAAGTTTACAAATCGATTTAAAGCCAGCTTGCAATTTGCACATTGTTTATTATTATTTGTAGCTTTCATGATTTGTTTTTAATATTTTCCTTAGCTTTTTAAAGTTCTGATCCCCTGAAAGCATTTCAAAAAGAGAAGATGAAACAATTGAAAAAGCTGGCAAGGATTTGCCACCTGAGTCAGGTTACTGTTTGCCCCTGATTACAGGGTTCACCTGGTCTCGAGTTCCCTGCAATCTTTGTGTGCCATCGGTGGCTACATCCGGTGGCAGTGCATTAAAACCAATCCACTCGGAACGACCTCTCAACGCCTCTGACCTGACACGCAAATTTTGGTGCGACAAAAAAAAGGAAACCCGAAGGTAGCTAGATCGATATGGGGGGACATTATCCTTGGCATTATTTGGCACTTGATGGAATAACTATTACTTCAAGTGCCACCGCCCTAAGCTCCACTCCCAGCTGGCACTCTAATTCACCGTTTTCCAAGCGGGATGCGGGCGGATTTCCATTATCTGGCAGAGCACCCCGAGCCGGTGGAGTTCTCTGGGGGTTACCTCTGTAACCTCACCTGTGGGCGCCACGCCTCGCCGCCTCCCAGCAAATAATGGAAAACAAATGCGCACAATTGTTGTACATATACATGAACATACTGTATATACCGATGACTATATAGACTCATGTACATATGTGCTTAGGCGCGTTACCAGTTTTATCAGCACGCTTCGCTGCTTGCATGGTGGCGCTGGGAGCTGGGAGCTGGGACGGAGCGGGGCTGTGTTTGGCATAATTATAATCAGAATTAAGTTTATTTGTTTAAATGCTTAAAGAGCCGCTTTGCCCCTGACTCTGGTCGACTGATAAATCCATTTTTAGCTCGGCTGGTTATGCCCATGAGCACTCACATGCTACGCACTTTCCGGTCTCTTTACATAAATGAAAATCAACTTGAATACCAGAGCAATTGTTGATTCTTCGTCTTGATAAGAATTATGCTTTTTCATAGAACCCTATCTGGCCATGTCGGTCTGTTGAGGTTTGGGCAACTATTAAGGCTAGAGATGCGAGATCTTAAATATAGATTTCCTTGGCCTCCGTAAAATATAATAATAAGCTTGTGAAGGTTTGCTTTTTGAGATTCCTGAAGAAAATATCTATAAAGAATATAAAATGTTAAATTTTATGGCAATATATATTTTATTTTATTATATAGTTTTCAGGTCTCCAATGAGTTCCAAACTTATTTCTTAGGTTGAAATAATAATGTATAGGACTTAGAGATAGACTGATGGTGATATTGTGCTTCAGTTTAATTATAATTAATTCTATACAAGATATTATAAGCTTAAAACTAGAAAAAGTACACAACGATCCCTCTTTCACTCACCTCTTTCGTAGGTCTTGTAACAAACTATAGTAAGTTAAGTAATTTATATGTCAACGTACTTAGTTTTCAAGGTTCATAAGATCTTCCTGTCAAGATATCTTAATACCTGAAGCCACAAAGTCGCTTTAAGCCTTATCGATACTATTTTCAACCCTTTCCCTTAAAATAAAATGCCTCAAGTGCATTATAGTTCTCTGAATCAGAACTCGATAGTAACTGAAAGCGAGTCCCCTTGAGCTTTTGGTTCTGTTGAGTTGGGTTCGTTTTGGGGGCTAATTGTGATTCCATTGCGGATTCCGCAGGAGGCAAGATGACCAAAGCAACGTAAACAATACCAAAAAATGAAAGAAACTCTAAGCTCAAAGGTGCCAACAACAACAACAACAACTACAAAAATAATAGGAGTAACATTTGTATCTGAATCGGATCCAAAGAGAAAACTGACCAGTAGTTCGCCATCCACGTCGACCTCAACGATATCCTCAACTGTGACGTCAGCAACGACTGCAACCTCTGCATCGCCCACGCCACCGCCGGCCCCGACCTCTTATGTGATTAAATGTCTGTTGAGAACGGCGCGTTTTATGTGGCAAGTGACGACAATACCCTCTAAAATCGGTGATACCATTGGTACCCTGTACCGTTATGCTCAGGACTCTGTCGATAGTTTTCTATGCGTAGCTGGGTGAGACTCCTCCTTACAGATATACTTAATGTCACTTAACCATTTATTTGCATAGCTAAGTGTAAACATTATTTAATTGTTACTTGTATTCTTGTATCTTTGCAGCAAGGCCCGTCGCAAGGAACGCGATGGCGATCAAAATTCAACAGACACCAAATTGTATTTGGAGGAGAGTGTCCTAGAACGTAAATTACCTGAAGCTGATCTCAAAGCCTTAGTGGATCTTCCAGCTGGTTTGGACTACAATGAATGGCTAGCGTCACACAGTAAGTTTCTTCTAATAATATTAATATTCTAATTATTAAATAAGCCACCACTCTCCTATTAGTATATATCGTGTGATTCCGCTCTCTCAGAGTCCCACTAAACAGAAACTCTCTTGTTTGCTGTTGCTTGTACATTGCAAGTAAAGCGTAGAAGAGAGAGCGAGCACCATCTGGCGAACTCTGATTTACAATGTTGTATAAATATTAGGGATTGATAGATGCCGTATTATAATTTTTCTTTCTATACTCTCATCAGCCTAATACAAACTGTACAATCACACTGTCATCCAATTTAAAATTCACGTGATTTTCCGTACTTTTCTCGTTCGATTTGTTTTCAAATTGCCTTTATTTACCCCCATTGTTGTCGGCTTTATCGAGAGTGATTTACAAATGAGTTTAACAAGCGGGTGGCTAACGACTGACTGTTGACCGGCTGCTGTTTGTTTCGCAAAAGTTTGATAGTGCCTAATCTCGCCTTTGGCCACTTAGTGGCTCCGGTTGAGTGGCCCGATTTATGAGACACTACCGGGCCGGAGGGCACTAAACTCATACATTATCCGTGCGGCTAATGAACTTGACTAGAAAAATACAGACTGGCCGATAGCATTATCTTTATCTCTTTGGCTGCAGTCGCAGTCTGGCAAGTACTGCGGAACCCACATATTTTGGGGCCAAGTCAGGTGATCGATATTTTAGTTAGAAAGTTGTGTTATAAAAGAAAAACCAGACCTTCAATACAGACATATAATATAAAGTTTGCTACGTAAGCCTTTTAAAAAATTAATCATTAAAAAACTAGTTATATGTTACTGCCAATATTGTATAAATTTTAGGCCAGGGAGGCTTAAATCACTTCAGCTTAATTAAATGGAAATTAAGGATTTCTAGACACTTTATACCCCAATCTTTTGTGAGTCACATCTTAATTAGCTTAGTCTCTGCCCCGCCTTCGCCTAAAGGAGTCTTCTTCTCTGGTTACATCATCGTAGGAGAACAGCATCGATTTTGAGTTGAGAAAATTACATCATCTTGTAAATAATCTGTTTGCTGGGTGGCGGCAGAATGCAAATTACACAGTTCTTTGTTGACTCAAATGAGGCAAATAATTGGCAATGTATCAGCAAATTGTAGCCGCCAAAAGCCCCAGAGGCATCGACTCCCAGCCCTCCTTCTTCCCCCATTTGTCTTTATTCTTTAATTTTTACATCTCCCTTCCGTTTTGGAAAAAACAATCATAGCCAATATGTGTCGTGGGCGTGGGCGATGATCAGGGTCAGCTCACGTCGCACGTCGCCCGATGGCGTCAGCTGCAAGTTTATATGCAAATTTAATATTTGAGATTGCTGACTTCAGAGACTCGCCTCACCCCCTGCCTTATCACCGCATTGGACGGCTAGGAAGAAATGAGTCGAGCCAGGGATTATTTTTGCTCCAAATACGGCTGCCGCATTTCATAATGCACCTCCTCCGGCTGACGTAATGAGGACACTTGTGCAAATATTGGCTCGGCATTGACCTTACCGGGTGGGCTCTCCGCTCAATACACATCATCGTGAGCACTCACAGCATGGTCTTATCTCTGAGCATCTGAAAGTGAAAGAAATCAATACCAGGGGCAGCCGTATAGACCTATATTGATGATAAGATTGTGTCTGTTTCCAGAATTATCAGAGATATCACCAGTCTCTGATTTAAGATTGTTTTTTGGAAGGCATTACTGGGAAATATTGTTTTGCTTTAAGAAAAAATGCATTTGCATAGGTTTTTAGTAAAGAAATCGATTATTTCTCGATAAATATATCGGGTCCAACGATAGTCATTAGCCACAGCAAAAGCTGTTGTTGAAAAACACCAAGTCTTAGCCCTCTGACAAGTATGCAATGAATCCACTTACATTCTAATATTTATTGTACTTTTTTATAAACTTTAAAGTTTTGCCTTTTCGATTAATTTAGAATAAGCAGCGATTTCTGTGGCAAACCTGATAATAATCGATGTTTTTCCTCTGTTTGATTTCCAGCCCTGGCTCTATTTGAGCACGTGAACTTGGTCTATGGAACTATTAGTGAATTTTGTACACAATCCGGTTGCGCCGACATGACCGGACCCGGCAACAGGTAAGCCAGAGAGAAATACTCATAAAAACACAACTAATTTGTGATTCATTTCGCTTCTGCAGAACGTACTTATGGTTCGACGAGAAGGGCAAGAAGACGCGCGTAGCAGCGCCGCAGTACATCGACTATGTGATGACGTTCACCCAGAAGACGGTCAGCGACGAGTCGATATTCCCAACCAAATACGCCAACGAGTTCCCAGGCTCGTTCGAGTCGATCGCGCGGAAGATACTACGCTTGCAATTTCATGTGATAGCGCATCTGTATGCGGCGCATTTCCGAGAAATCGCGCTGCTCGGCTTGCACACCCATCTAAATCTGACGTTCGCGCACCTCACCGCCCTGCACCGGCGCTTCAACCTGATCGACGAGAAGGAGACGGATGTGCTGCGCGATTTGGAGGTGGCCCTCCGTCTCACCGACGACACTGGCGGCTGTCAAGATGCCTCTTCGTCCTCGTCGGTCCATGAGCACTCCTCCGCCGCCGCCGCCGGAGCTGGAGCCGGTGACCTGCAGCATCAGCACCAGCTTCAGCAGCAGCAGCAACAACAGCATCCGCATCACCACAACAGCAGCAGCAACAGCAACAGCACCTCCTCGGCGGAGGCGCTGCATGTCAATTCACAAAGCAACAATGGCAGCACATCCGCCTCGGCGTCCGTCTCCCTGATCGATGGCGATGCGGCGGCGCCGCCAATTTGCACGCAGCCGGAGGCGGGAGCGGGCTGCAAGCCGGCCGGCAGCAGCGGCTTGCTCGGCGGCATACTGGGCGACCTGACCAGCGGCGAGTTTGGTGATACAACGCGCTACTGCACCTCGGCGGTTCCTCAGGCGACAGCGGCAGCAGCGGGAGCGGGTGGAGCAGCGGCAACCGGCGGACCGGATGCTGTCGCTTTGAACAATGGCGCGGGCGCACTACATTTAAACTTTAGCAACAATAATAACAATAACCATAATCTGAATCACTTGAACCATCACCACCATCACCATCACCACCATGGACACGGGCACCATGGCCATCACCATCATGCGGCGGCGCAGCAGCAGCAGCAGCACAGCGGGCTCATACAGTGCAATGCGGCCGGCGGTGGCGGTGGCGGCGGAGGAGGAGTCGGTGTCGGTGGGGTTGCTGCCGGAGGAGCCACTGCGGCAGCATCCTCCACCACTACGGCATAGTGTGCGGCAGGAGAGAGCAGTACTACCAGCAGCCGCAGCAGCAGCAGCAGCAGGAATGGCAGCGCCGCAGCAGAAAAAGCCACAACAAAAAAGAACATTAGAAATACTAGATTTACGCAAAAATGTTATTTAATGTTACATCTATGATCCTAAAGTTGAAAATATTGTAAAAATAATAAAAAAAAAAAAACATAAAAACACAAAATAGAAAAACATAAAAATTCAAACAAGCTAATTGCAATAAGAAGCCATTACAATGACACACAAACAACAAAATTATTGAAGCGTTAATCGAAGTTGGCATCGTAGTTCCGTAACGTTGATTTAGATATGTACTTATTGTATAGAGACAGAGAGGCAGAGAGACACATAGAGAGAGACAGAGAGCTGCAAGCATAGAGTTTAGAGTTGTCGCGTGCTTATGCTTTACAAGTATTTTAACCTTCCTCGTCTAAAACTACAAAATAAATCAAGAAAACACAATTCCTGACTGAAGCCTAAGTGCAAATGCGAAGTCAACGCCTTCAAGGCAGAAATATTAATAAAGAGTTTTGAACAAGATAAACATCACTATAATGAAATATACTACACAGGAAGATTCGATTTTCGCAGGAAACTAGATTCCTTTCGCTTTCTTTTATGCCAAACTTATGGAATATTAAATAGAAATCGTTGTGGCTTTGAAATCTCTTACAAATGTGTCCCACAGTATGATAAAAAATTGCTTGTAAAGAGAAACTCACTTTCAGTGGGGCCTAAAATGTGTTTTTTTCTTACTTTTGGACACCTTTTCGAGGAATTTTTAATAGCATGGCGCTTTTTAAGACTTTAACCTAACTGAAATTTTGTTAGCGCTTGTTTTTCATTGATTAGGCTTCATTTGGATATTTCTGAACAATCAGCATCAATGATTTTATAGATTTTTGTTGTTCTCCTTAAAACTATAACCGATTAAAGTCCTTTTCTTTGCAGTAACCTAGCTAAGTCACATTTTTCAAATAGAGCTTTCACTTGTTCGGGAACGTAATCACTTACTTGTTCTACTCTAAGCAATGAAATGCAAGTTTTAAAGAATACCAATTCATCATCATCCGTGCAGTGCAATTGGCACCGCCATCCCGAAAGTATGCACCGAATATTTCACGACTTATGTATGTACCACACCTCACTAACACACACGAACTAAGACCCAAGATGGCACCGAATAATCTCCGCAAAGTATGCTACGGAAAACACATACCACACTCCACACCTTGTTAAAGTATGGCAATTTTAAACCAAGTTGGTGATTGATCGGAACAATTAAATAGATATATAGGGTAAAAGCAAACAACCAAGATTTATGCTTCGGATTTCTAACCAAAATAAATAGAAGGGACTTGTATGTTGTACTACTCACTGTATTGTGTTGTTGTGTTAATAGCGAACTCAAATGGCAATGAAGGAAACTTACTTTAGGAAACAGAAGATGCAGATGCGTTCAGTGTAGAATATTAGAGGCAAATTTTGTGTATCACAATGGTTCACCTCCCCAGAAATATTTTGTAGATAATACCGCCACTTGATCCACTCCAGTTTCACTGAACTACTGTCCACACACTCTATGGTGTTCTCCTAAAGAACACCCACTAACCTTCGATCTGTTCAACTTTTAATGCGATGCAATGAACTCAAGAAACACACACACACACACGGCTAAGGATACGTGTATTTATATGTAGGTATGTGAGTTATTAATAGAACACAGGTGCAAATAGAATGGAAATGAAATTTGAATGCAAAGCCAAAACCTTTTATGTCAGCAAACAAAAAAACCAAAAAACATGAGTGCAAGCAAGGCAAAAGCATGAAAAAAAGATAATAAAAAATAAACTGTTATGTTCAATTGAGATGTGATGTTTTAATTAGTGAGGCGGAAAACCTGTTACCAAAATTTGGGCACAATTGGTTGATAAACATGGCAACTGTGGGACAGTAAAGTTCCAAAGTTGCGACTGCATTATGTGGAGCCGGAGATATTCGAGAAGTTCCGCGAGTACCTCTACGACTACGAGTACCAGAAGCTAAAGAAGTACGACTTCGATACCCTGATTCAGCTCTGTGAGTTTGGCAACAAGTACCTCGTGGAGTCCATCGAGGAGGACTTAGTGGGGGAGCTGCTGAACCGCAAGGGCGCCTACGGCATGGGAGAGATGCTCCAATTATTCCAGTGCGCCCATCGGATCAACAACCAGACCATGATCAAGGAATTGGGCTTGAACCTGAGGTTCAACTTCAGCCGATTCACGGCCAGGAACTTCCACGAGGGTCCTGGCCAGTCTAGCCACCTGACCCTGATGCAGAAGTACGAGTATATGTACAAGATCGCCCGGAATTCTTGAATTGCATAGTTTGTTTTTATAGTTTTTGAAATTATTAATTAAATAGATTCGCACATCGTTGTTGGTTCTTAGTGACAGCCGAATCGAACTCAGCTGCAACTTAATTAAATGTAAGAAATATATGATATATATATATGATATATATTAATTTTTATGTCTTGCTATTCAGTGCTGTCTGGCTGCCTTTTATTGGAAGTGGTCATAAGAATCAACTGTTTTATTTTTAATATTGAGCACAAGCTATTGTTAACGATCAAATAATACATTTGCAGTCTGTAAAGAACCCTTAACCCATCATTGCAAATGATTCAAAATAAGAGTTACACAAATATTTGTATTTAATTAATAAAACATTTCTTTGAGAGCCAAGCTTTGTTTACAATTTTGAATCGCTGATAAGCAAACATTCGCAGAACCGCAATTTCAGTTCTTATCACCATTTTGAAGCATAAAATATATATCTCTTCAATCACTGTGAAAAATATTATGTAAATAGTCAAGACGAAAAAATTAAATAATTAAAAGTACATAATGAATTGGTAAGTATATAAGTAAGTATATAATTGTATTGAAATAAAAACAACGAGTCAAGTCGAAACAAAATATAGGCTGCTTCTGAAGTTAAGTTTAGTGGGAAAACCGACACTTGGGAATTTTAGCACAAAACAAGAAGAGGCCGCTTGCAAGCCTTGAACTTTATTCCGTTCTAAAGTTTTAGTAATAAATCAATAAACTAAATTTATATATGTAATTTAAATAAATATTATATTAAACAAATTAAATAAACAAAATATATATATATAAATAAAGTTTAACCTGTAGTTTTCAGAAAATAATTATCCAAATCGAAGGTGGTTTTATTTTGCCAGCCACAGAATAAATTGTACAATGTATAACTCTTCTCCACACTGGTTTTTTTAAGTGCAGCTCTCGATTTATCCATCTGTGAAAACACACCGCTCTCCTGACACGGGAATTCATTCCAGCCGACCTGCTCGCCTCTCCAGCCAGCTGAGCTCAGCCCTCAGTTGAGTTCCGATCGTGAGCCGAGGCAGACGCACCAGAGTCGGCGGAAAAATTCAGATCACCGGCTAATTGAGGAAATGGCAATCTCCGCTTGGACACCTCTGGTGCTGGCGATGCTGATCGCTTGGCTGTCGGAAACGGAGGTGGTGGCCCAGGTGCCGGGACCGCGGACACGATACGAGCCCAATTGGGCCAGCTTGGACCAGAGACCCCTGCCGCGGTGGTATGACGAGGCCAAGGTGGGCATCTTCCTGCACTACGGAGTGTACTCAGTGCCCAGCTTTGGCTCCGAATGGTTCTGGACTAATTGGAAGAGTAGGTATTCAATGAATTAAATACGTGACATATAGCAAATGGACTCTCTCTTGCACAGATCTACGTAATCCGGACTACATCCGATTCATGCAACGCAATTACAGGCCCGACTTCACTTATCAGGAATTTGCCGGACAATTCACCGCCGAGCTGTTCAATGCCACTCAGTGGGCGTTACTCTTCCGAGATAGCGGAGCCAGGTTCTTATATTATCTATATATGCTTATCTCCGTGCTCCTCCGATCATTAATCCGCATCACCGTCCCCAGATACGTAGTGCTCACGAGCAAGCATCACGATGGCTTCACGCTGTGGCCCTCCAAGAGCAGCTTCGGCTGGAATGCCGTGGATGTGGGACCCAAGCGGGATATAATCAGTGAGTGAACTAGAGTTAGACAAGGCGGGAGACCCCTAAGATCAGTGTTGATTATCAGAGGAACTTGCTGCCGCCGTTCGCAAGGAGTCGGACCTGAAGTTTGGACTGTACTACTCCCTTTTCGAGTGGTTCAACCCGCTGTGGACCGACGACAAGCTGCACCTGCTGATGCAGCAGCATTTTGTGGAGCGGAAAGTGCGGCCCGAGCAGATGGAGCTGGTGCAGGAGTATCTGCCGGAGATTATCTGGTCCGATGGGGACTGGGAGGCCCCTGCCAAGTACTGGCGCTCCGAGGAGTTCATCGCCTGGCTGTACAACGACAGTCCCGTCCGCGAGACGGTGGTCACCAACGATCGCTGGGGCTTCGGCACCGCCTGTCAGCATGGCGACTTCTACAACTGCGCCGATCGCTTCAATCCGGGCGTCCTGCAGGCTCACAAGTGGGAGAATGCCTTCACCCTGGACAAAACCAGCTGGGGACAGCGCTTCGATGTCACTCTGGCGGACTTTATGACCTCCAAAGAGGTCATCAAAGGTGGGTTGTATTATATTACAGCTTAGTGTTCCAAATGTAATTGAGAATTCCCAGAAATCGTCACCACGGTCAGCTGCAACGGCAATGTCCTGATCAACGTGGGACCCACCAAGTTCGGCACCATCCTGCCCATCTTCGAGGAGCGTCTTAGGGACATGGGTCGCTGGCTGAAGACCAACGGCGAGGGCATTTACGGATCTGCACCGTGGATCTATCAGAACGATACCATCACCCCCCACGTTTGGTATACGCGACGACAGCAGGCCTCCAATGGCAACATCACAGTCTTCGCCTTTGTCCTGCAGTACCCTTATGACACCAATGAGCTGGACATATATCCGCTGGGCAGGGACATCAATGTCTTCCAAAACGTCTTGCTGACGGGCATCGACATTGGCACAGGTGGGGATATACTGAACAAGCAGAGCACAAAGGTGGTCATGCTGGGCATGGAGGACACCGAAATTCAGGTAGGAAACAGGCTTTACATTGGGTTCAGGATATATAAAGCCTATGTATGCTAATACCTTTCCATCTTTAGTGGACTGCGGATCACAACAGGCTGCACATAGCGTTTCCTCCAAAGCATCACATTGATAAGAGAGGCCTCGACTTCGCCTGGACCTTTAAGATCACCATAACCTCAAGCTAAAATATTAACTTGTATTAGTTAGCATTCAAGCCATGTACAAGCCCATATAGCGACATAAATCAGTCGACATTATCTACCCGTTTTTACATAATGCTATTTCTAAATAATTACAAGATAAACAATACTTTGGTTAAAAAGAAGCCTCCGGCTCTTAATAAAGGAGGAAAGCTACAGTACAGAGTGTAAATACCCGGTACCCATGCCTAACTCCCTGTGTCTAATTATGCTCATTACGAATTTAGAAATACTTATAAATATTTCCAATGGGCACCGGGTATTTCACAGTCTGTACCACTCGACCGTTGCTTTCCTTCTTGTTATTCATGTTTCAGGGACTTAATTTGGAATACTTGAAAATTGTAACCCTTTCAAGTTGACTTTAAATATATATCACCATCGAAGCCTTACCTTATCTTAATAAAAAAAGAATCTGGTAACAAGAACAGTCAGTATATATAATTAATTTTATTAACAGCTGGAACAATCAGTTATTACACGAATAATTTGTTCTAAATTAACTATTACGTTCATGGAATGGATCCTAAATGGTAAAGTCACTTAGAGTTCCTAAGTAAACAATTAAATGATTGTACAATAATTCTTGATCCAATTGAAGGATCTCCCACAATTTAGATATTGTTCCTTGAGTCTATATGAGATGGATTCCTCCCGAATATTCTCGTCCTACGGAGTTGTTTCCGGCTTGACCAAAGGTGTCCGGTGCTTGTGGGCCGCCAGTTGTGCCCGGGAGAGAACGCCGCCATCGCAGGTGACGCAATGGTAGTGGGTGTGCCGCAGGGCGTAGGAGCAGGCGGTGGAGTTGCAAGCCTCGTTGCCGGCCACCTTCCGGAAGCCGGCCGAGCGGACGTAGTCCTGGCGCAGGTGCAGCCGCCGGTGGGCGACCACCTTGTTGGAATCGGTGCACACATAGTCACACTTGCGGCAGTGGAAGTGCGACGTCTTCTTGGCAGAGGCCGCACTCGTCTCAGTCGGATCTGCGGGACAGGAAGACGGCTTCAATTATACAATTTTCAAAAAATGCCCAACATTTTTGTTCCCCATATTTTAATTTTAAATAATTAAGCTTTTAACGGTGAATCGGACAAAATAAGGCATTTTGCTGTCATTCCATTATTGGCCAAAATATGCTGTTAAGAAGACCTCAGATATACGCCTTTTTGGGTTCTTAAATGGGTTTTTTTATGTCCCAATTTTAGGGACAACTCAAAGTAAAAAATATTCATAACTCAGCCAAAACAGCCTTAAATTCAATTCGGAAAGCAGTTCTGTGTTAGTTTTTATTAGGATAATTAATCTGCATATCAATTTTAGAAATTTGAGATAATAAATTTTTTGCCAATTTTTGACAATTTTAATGATGTAACCCCTTATCATTTTTTCAAAAATTGGCGAAAAATTTTTTTCCTTGTTTTTTAAATATTTTATTGCCAACTAATTAAGCTCTTAATAGTGAATCGAACCTTATACGGCATTTTGCTTAAGTCCCATTTTAGGCCAAAATATGCTGTTCAGAAGACCTCAGGTTAACGCATTTTTGGGTCCTTAAATGGGTTTTTTTATGTCCTAATTTTAGGGACAACTCAAGGATAAAAATATTCATAACTCAGCCAAAACAGCCTCAAATTCAATTCGGAAAGCAGTTCTGTGTTAGTTTTTATTAGGTTTATTAATCTGAATATTAGGTTTAGAGATCAGAAAAAATTAATTTTTTGCCAATTTTTGACAATTTTAATGATGTAACCCCTTATCATTTTTTCAAAAATTGGCGAAAAATTTTTTTCCTTGTTTTTTAAATATTTTATTGCCAACTAATTAAGCTCTTAATGGTGAATCGAACCATATACGGCATTTTGCTTAA